>ML100477.1:28982-39702 GCA_003697995.1 Taxidea taxus jeffersonii | reverse complement strand
AAAGACCAAAGCAACTTACAAATTCCACTAGGAGGTATCTTCCTTCCATCCCTCCCCCTTGATCCTATCTTCTGGCTCCCATTCCCATGAAGAGTAACCATTATTAATATTGGTTTTTCTTTGTGGTGATGGTTTTTGGCAAAAAGCAACACATTTACATATGTGTATATATACATTCATATTTCTCTTTCTTATTATATGAAGTGTAGTGCTTATATAAACACTGTTCTATGCCTTTTTTTTTTTTTTCACTTCATATATCCTGGAGTGACTTCAGATTGGTAGATCAAGATCTTCATTCTTTCTACAGTTGCCTGGTGCTGCACTGGGACAAAACATGATAGTTTCTTCCACCCATTTCCTGTTGTTGGAGTTTGGGTTGCTTCCGTTCTGTATATTTGTATAGGGTTCTCCATGTGTTTCTGGCTGCTCGCCTGTTTTGCCCGTCAATACTGTGCTGACATCTCTCCACCTTGGTCTAGGGATGTCTAGTTCCGTGCTTCCTACAGACCATATTCATTACATTTAACTTTCTTTTCCCCCTGATGTCACCCACTACCATGAGCCAGAATTTCTCTGGGATATATGCATGCAGCAGGACATACACACGTTCTATTTCACTTAGGGCTAGTTCTATTTCACTTAGTTGCTTCCTGAAGTGTCCGTAATCCTTGACCTTTCCACCAAAATACCATAGAGTTTTTACTTTATGAATTTACCCATTTTACAGATAAGGCAAGGAGGCCTCGATGGCATCACAGATTTTTCCAGTAAGAGTCGGGATTTGAAACCCTGGGCCTTTAAGTCCATATTAATCATTGTTGACTAATGTAATATACATTTCTATGCAAATGAGTTAATTCAGCCAACATTTATGGAGTACTTACTCTATGACAAGAAATGTGCTGGGCACTGGAGATACAAAGAGGAGGCTATAGTCTTCCTACAGAGAGGAGATCAATAAACAGGCAAAATGGTCAGGATTTTTCCATCTGTTAGATATGCGTGGATCACGTGGGTGGTCTGTGTGAACTGGACAAGCCAGCCTTTCTTTCTACTCTTGCCCCTGTCTGGGCAGGATGCAGGAGGCTGGTGATTCTGTTGGTTTGCTTTCTCCAGATATACCTGCTGGTTATATGATCATCTTATGAGGCTCTATGGGAGTGTTTCCATTTTTAGAGAGGTTGGCCAACTGGGTGGCCATAGTAAGAAATTCTTTGGAAAGTTCAATCCACATAGAACTAGAAAAAAGAAATACATTTATATGCACACTTCTTCCTCTGACAGTGTCCTCAGAACAACGAATTTAGGAAAGTTGTATTTTCCCATTTACGGTTTTGTCCAAGTGGCTCACATAATTTCCCACCTTCATTAGGAGTAACAAGATTGGACTGGAGGAGGGTCTCACACTTTTTAGTGCCTGGGCCCTTTTTTTTTTTTCTGATTCCTTCCCATGTTTTGAAAGATACTGTCTTCTGGGCTATTTGCTAAATAGTAACCAATTTTCTTTCCAGCTATCTATTATTCAGATATAGAAATATTACTGGTTATATAATAAAATCACATTTTAGGAATTCTTATGATGACTCTAATAGCCAAATGGGGCTTCTAATCAGCATCTGGTAAGTTGTCAGCATGCCCACGCTCCAGGATGGGACTCACTTAATGATATCTAGCACCTTTTCTGGCTCCATATTTCTGGTTCTATTTGTCTGTCTGTCTATCTGTCTATCTATCTATCCATCCATCCATCCATCCATCCATCCATCTTATCTGGGCTTATGTCTCAGGAATTCCTTAGATGTTACCTATGATTATTATCAAATAAATTTAGAACTCAGTTGATAGAAGAAAAAATCTAAATGGTGGTTAAAACTTGGGGCTGTGAAGTAAGACATACTTTTGCCCTTGCTGGCTGTGTGATCTTGACCAGGTTACTTGACTTCTCTACACCTCTGTTTACCTATCTGTGATTTATGTCTAATATTTGTCCCTCTTATGAAGTTGTTGTGAGGATTATAAAAGATAATAAGTGAAAAGTGCCTGGTAACATCCAATACATGTTAGTTTGTGATGATAATGATGGTGACAATGACAATCTTTATTTTTTTAATTTTTTAATTTTTCTTGTCAACAGAATCATAGCATATTCATTTGTTGATTATGAGAGTTATGCAAGTTATTGATCAATAACATTGGTCTACATTAATAGATATTAATTAATTAAAAATAATTCCATTGAGGGAAAATATTACTTACTTCATTTTTATCTTCTACACATTTCTCTTTTTGTGTTTGTTTCCTAATGAGTGTAGCATATTAGAAAGTAGTTCTTGGTATAATTTAATTTAGACATAAACAGATGTCTATATATAGACATATAGTATATATACATATATATGCATATACACATATATGCATATATATGCGTATATGCATATATATGCGTATATATGCATATATATACTATATGTATATATATAGACATTTGTTTATGTCTGTATATGTATATGTATGTATATATATATATACACACATTAGAGGTGGGTGCATGCACAAAATTTTGTTCCTGATGGGGTGTGCTGGCAAAATAGTTTGGGAACCACTGGCTTTCCAGATAAAGTCAGGCCCCTTATCACATACCCAATCATTAATGTTCAACTAATACATTGTATCAAGCATTCCTTTTTTAAAAATTAATTTATTTTTTAAAAAGTATTTTATTTATTTATTTGAGACAGTAAGACAGAGTGAGAGAGAAAGAGAGAGCATGCACAGAGAGAGGGAGAAGCAGACTCTCAGCTGAGCAGGGAGCCCGATGCAGTGCTCAATCCTGGGACCCTAGGATCATGACCTGATCCGAAGACAGAGGCTTAACTGACTGAGCTACATCAAGCATTCCTAATATATTATTTGCTTCCACATCTCTGTGCTGATACTTAAATTGTGTCTTCTTCCCTTCATGCCTTCATTCCTTGCTATGTGTTTGTTGAAGTCCTACTTAGTCGGACAATGACGATGCTTTAGAAACTTGTATATTTTTTGGCCATATTGCTGTTCTCATCACTATCATGTAACTTGCATTTCTAAGCTGTCCATTAAACTCTCCAAACTTCACACTGCTTGTGTCTTTGGAAATTGTGGGGTCTTTGGGTTGCACATTTCACCGCCAAGGTTACTCTCAGTGGAATGAGCATTCATATCTTTGGTCTAGATCAGTGGCTTTCAAAGGAGATGATTTCTGTCCCAGGGGACAATTTGTCAAGGTCTGGAGACATTTTGGTTGTCCCAGTTCTAGGGGTACTACTGATATCCAGGGGGTGGAGACCAGAGGTGTTCTGAACATCTGACAAGGAATAAGAAGGTCTCTATAATAAAGAGTTACCTGACCCCAAACGTTAATTGTGCCAAAGTTAAGAAACACTGACTTTGAGGTGACTGAGGAAGGAAATCCCTGGCTCTGCTTTGGGGCATGAGAAGGGGTGAGACCTTTCTTTCAGTGACCTGAGGATGGGAGAATGTAGTGTGACAGTGTTTAGTCAGCTGCCAGGGGCTCCAGGATCAAAGATGCTTCACAGACTCCATGTAGGAGGCAAGGAAGTGTAGAGATGGGCCAATACTCCCTTTGCTTTCTATAACACAGACTTAACTTAAGCTTCCTGGAGACCTTCGGTTCAGGCTTTATCACTAAGGTGGACTCATATGAGCTTGAGGATAATGGCTTGGAGATACTGAGTGGATTCTGTGTACCAGGCATGGCTTTAAGCACTTGGAATCTACTATTAAATTAAGTGCTTTATTAGTTGAAACCTTCAGTGACAGGTAACATCTTAAACTGGCTTCATCAAAATAAAGATAATTTATTTATTTGCATTGGAAAAGTTTTGTGCTTTAGGTATGGCTAGACTAGGACTTTAGAAAATGTCATCAAGTCCTAGTCTTATTTTCTCCAACCCTTGGATCTGCTTCTCAATCAGGCTGCCTGCCCCAATCAGGCTGACAAATTTTCTTCCAGCAGCTCCAGTTTTATAATCCACCCACTTCAAAATCAGAAGACATTCCCTCTTCTTAAGAGTTTCAATAAAAGTCTCAGAATGAAACTGCATTCGTGTGTCTGTTTCTGAGCTGCTCAGTTTGGCTTTGGGCATAATGTCACGCTCAAGTTCAGATCTCTGTCAAATGTCCACCTTGGACCTGAGGGTGAGATCAGCTTTAGACCATGGTCTGAGGCGGGGGGTGGGTGGTTTTCAAGGATAATCAGGAGCCTCTTACTAGAAGAGGGGCATGGATGCTGGCTGGGCAGAAGGAGATATGCCTCACCCATTTCACAGATGAAGAAACTGAGACTTAGACCAATACGTTAAATCACAGCTGGTAAGGGAAGCCACCAAACTGCTGACCCAGATCTTGAAGCCCAATGTTCCGCCCTCTGCCATGTAGTACTACCCCTCATCTCTCCTCTTCACACTCTCTGGCTACTCCTGGCTTGGAGATCCTTTTACTTCTAGGATGTCTGTATCTTTGTACTAATCATATTCTTCTCCCTCTACCCTAATTAATAGGGCTTCTTGGCTCATGGACCACCTTGTCATTTACTATCTTGTTTCAGCTGGTTATCACAATCACTTAGGGAGGTAAGCACAGCTAAGATTATTAACTCAACTATTACTGTTGTGTCACCCACTGCTTAGGGGACCTAAGCAGAGGCCCGTGGATGATGATGGCCTGCAGTGGCTGTCTCATAATGGCATCACACCCTTGAACATGAATTATCTCCTATGCTATTTGTTCCTCAGGAAGCAGCATGAAATGAGCTAGCTGTGGGTCAGATGGCCAACTTGTGTGTCCTGACACGAACCCTGCAACAGACGAATTTACCCACTTACCACAGGCAGCTAGGAGTACCTGCCCGGTGAGGTCAGAGCCCGCCGTGATGTAGGAGAACAGAGTGGCTATTGCGCACGAGCAACAGGGCCCTGTGGGGAAGGAAAGGGAAGGAGAAGGGAGAGGGAAGAGGAGGGAAGGGAAGGAAAGGGGCTTCTTTTTAACCTCTCCAGGCATGTTATGCCACCCCTTCTTCCCTGGAGGGGGGGAGAGAGGGGTCCACAGAAGCTGAGAGAGTTACCCTAGGGGAGCTCCTGCACTGAATAGTGGGAAATATCAGGATTGTGTGTTGATGCAGAGTCCTGGGCTCTGGGAGTCATGTAAGGTTCTAGGGAGGCTGTCTTGCCCTGGCCCTCCCATTATTCACATACCACGGATGTCTGAGGGGAAGAGCAGGGGAAAGGAGGAGGGGCAGACATTTGAGGGCTGTGAAGAGAAGGGAGGAGGAGGAACCCACAGAGGCCCTGTCACCGTGAAAATCCTACCTTTTTACCAAGCATGAGGTAGTGGTTAGCTGCTTGGGCTTTGAAGTTTGACAAATGTGGATTTAAATTCCAGCTCTGCCATTTGCTTCGGGAGATAAAACACATCCTGTGAGCTCTTATGTCATATTGTTGTCATCTCTAACGTGGTGGTCATTACCTCAACAGTGGGTGGTTAACAGGATTTAAAGAGATAGTGTCTGTAAAAGGCCTGAAACACAATAGGTGTGCTTCATAAAGCTGTGAGCAACATCCAATCTCCTGGTCACGGTCTACAAACCCCACGTAATCTGGCCCTGTGTCTATCCCCTGCCCTGTCTCCCACCCTCTCCTAGCAGTTTATTGCACACTGTGCAAGCACAACAATCTTCTTTTGGCTCCTCAAACATGCCAAGCCTCTTCCTACCTTAGGGCCTTTGCACATACTGTTCCATCTATGCTGAGAGCTCTCCTCCTGGGTTTTTGGCCTCATAGCCCCTTCTTATCACTAGGCTCTAACCTCCAAGGATATATCTCTCACCTTATTGAAGTTTCTCCTTGCCCAAGCTCCTCTCTAACATATCACCTTGTCCTACCACTTCTCAAACATTTATCATTGTCTGGAATTTTCTGAAAACTTTTTATTGTCTCTCTTCCATGAGCATGGGAATTCCACGAGGGCAGAAGGCTCCCCCATCTTACTCATGCAGTAGGGCTGAGCACAGTGTTGGTGCTCAATGAAATCCTCCAGGAAAGGATGATGATGGTGAAGGTGGCAGGGACTTTGGCGGTGATGAGGAGGACTCATTAATCTCCTTCATTCCCAAGGTCAGATCTTTTTTTTTTTTCTTTTTCTTTTCTGACCTATCTCAGCTTCAGAGCCCCTCCCTGGGTCTTGCAGGCATCTGGAGGATAACAGGCTGTGTGGGTTGCAAAGAACACAACCCACAGGGGGAGCTTTTTCGCAGGAGCTGGCTCAGCCTTTGGGAGGAAGGCAGGGCCCCAGAGACGATGACGTGAAGCAGTGGTGTTTTCTTGGCCTGAGGCCTGAGATTCTGGAGTGAGTTTATAGAATGCTATCCAGTTATTACTGCTTATTATTGAACATTGGCTGGGCTTTTTAATGCCTTTTATTGAATTTGCCAAGCTCTTTACAATTTTTTTATTAGCTATTATTAACCTAGCAGGTTAATAATAATACCTGTGTCAGAAAATGGAACATTTGTATTTTGTGGGATGAGAATGTTTTTCATTCTCAGATGCCTGGGTTCCTCTCCTCTGCTGGTTGCGTAAATATCAAAGAACAAAATGTCAAGGGCAATGTTTGACCCTTTCCCTGAGCTAGCAATGCAGGGGATTTGATATGGGGCATAACAACTGAAAATCAACCAAGCGGGCTCTAAAGGGGACCTGGAGAAGAGAGTCTGGCCACAGCTTCTGTGGCTCAATTGCCCTTGCTATGTATCTTTATGTTGCTGTGTGTGTCATGACTTAAGCTCTCTGTGTATACTGTCACCGCTCAGGGCGTAGCACCTGTCATCTGTCTTTGGCATTGGGCTGTGAGCTTTTTGAGATCGGGGACTACTTCTGAATCATCTTTTGGATCCTTAACATAGGACCTGGTGTGTAGTAGGTACTTCATTAATGTTTCTTGAATGCATCAATAGAACGAACCTAAGTGAGTGAACACTTGGAGCCTTGCTAACCGAGACACACACTATATACAGACAAAGCCATTAGCAAAAGTCAGGTCACCTACTGGCAGAGGTTATCGTTTCCCTCTGTTCATGGGCTGTGGTCTATGAGCCCTTTCCCTTCGTAACTGCAGCCCTCCTCCGGGGGCTAACCAGCACCAGAACAGGAAGAAGAGCTAAGCTCGGTCAATGGCAAACTTGCAGGTCTCTCTCTTTCTGCCACCAAAAGCCCAAGCTCAGGCCACCAGGATGAAAATGTTCTTTCGTTAACTGGCTGTCGATCAACTTCTTGTAGATCATTGTGTTGCAATATGATTTTAGGATTGTCAAAACACAGAACATTTCTAAAATAATAAAAATATTCCTTAAAATGTGTTATACAAATAACACATGCTTCTTGTAGAATAGTTAATAAATATAAAGAAAAAGAATAGCTAATAAATACGAAGAAAAATAAAATATAGAAAAAAGGAATCACCTATAACCCCACCATTCAGAATTAATAGTTGTTATTTATCTATGTATCTTCCTGACACTCTCTATATAATTTATATAAGTGATTTTTGACTCCAAATATGGAATCAAACTGTACTACTAATTGTAATACCTGATATTTATAGAGGACCTTCCACATGCAGGTATTTTTCTAATGTCTTTGTATGTTCTAGATTGCTTAATCCTCAAAAATAATATTATGAGGTAGGTATGAATACCACCATCCCCAATTTAGGGATGAGGAAACTGAGTCATGGGGTGGTTAAATAAAGTGGCCCATAAGCAGTGAAGCCCATATTTGAATCTTGGCAGCTTGAACCCAAACTTTTTTCATTTAACGATAGACGGGAATATCTTGCCATCCTAATCTTTTGTTCATAGTCATGGCTGCGAAGTTTTTTATCATACCACAATTCATTTAACCCAAGGGGTAGACAGGTTTCAAATCATGTGCCAAATTAGACAAAATAGAGGAAAAAGAAACTCATGATCTGTTTCATTCCAGAATTTGAAAATTGAGCTACAGTGATCTGGTGTTAGGTTGCCAAGGGCTGCCGTAACAAGACACCGCACAGTGAAAAGCTTAGACAACGTTTGCTGTCTCATGGCCCTAGAAGCCGTAAGTCCAAAATCAAGATGTCAGCAGGGTTGGTCCTTCTGAGACCAGACTCTCTCCTGGGCTTGTGGATGGCCACCTTCTCCCTGTGTCTCTTCCCGTCCTCAACCCTCTCCTGTGTCTGCCTCTGGGTCTCCCTTTTTACAAGGACTCTCATTATATTGAACTGGAGTCCACCCTAATGATCTCATGTTACCTTGATTGCCTCTGTAAAGATTCTATTTTAATCCATAAGAGTTCCCAATTACCACCATAAGGACATTAGTCCAGATCATTTCTTTGTTTTTTGAAAGTTTATTAATTTGTTTGTTTGTTTCAGAGGTAGAATTTAGTGATTCATCAGTTGCATATAACACCCAGTGCTCATTCCATCACGTGTCCTTAATGCCCATCACCCAGTTACCGCATCTCCCTCCCTCCTCCCCTCAAGCAGCCCTCCATTTGTTTCCAGATTGTTTCTTTTTTATTTTTCTTGATGAAACTAGTGATGTTTCGCAATTGTAACCTGCTGTGCCCAAAAAATATGAAACATACTAAGGACATAGAACATCAGCTAATACTTCAGAAATTCATATACAGTGGGATTTCCAGGTCAGGGAACAAGAATATTTTTAAGACCCTTGACATTCATTGCAAAATTTCCCCACAAAAGACTGACCCATATGCTCTCAGCTGGGGCAAGATTATTCCTCCAGGGTTGGGATTCTGTTTTATTACTTTTGTTTACTGGATCATGCCTGGCATCTATAAGAAATATGAATACATATTTCAATATAAAACACAGTTATACAATTGTGCTTCATTTTTTTTAAAGCATGGGTATGTATGTAGGGACACACTTATGCTGAACAATCATTCATTCATCTGAAACCCGAATTTAACCAAGTATGTTTGTGTTTTTAGTTGCTAAATTTGGCAACCCCATTCCTTTGTACAGAGGAAATAACAGCAACCTCCCTTCTCATGGTCATGATATGATCATCGTGATCACTCATGGAGGTCAGCAGCCCAGTGGCTGGCATGGAGCGGGACCTCTATAAAAGTTAATTAAAATAGCAATTCATTTCTCTTGACACCTGCCTTTGCAGGCACCTACCACTTATTTGAGCTCCTACAAAGTCTCAGGCATCTTAGAGACATTACTTCTAATCTTCACAACAACCAAGGTCAGGATAATTATGATTTACAGCTAAGGGAACTAAGACTTTAGAGCCTTGTGAATTTATCATTCCAGATCATGTGGAAATGAGACTTGATTCCCGGCTGCTGGGTTGCTAAGCCCTGCTCCAGGCTGCCTTGAAACAGCTGAGAGGACCACGGATAGAGATGCAATCCTGGTGATATTCCTCCTTTTGTTCAACATATATTTATTGAGCCCCTAGTCTCTGTACAATAGAGAACAACGCAAAGTTGATGTTTCCATTTTAAAATAGGGAAAAGACAATAAATAAGCAAATAAATCATATAGTTTCAGATAGTGCAAAATGGAATAAAGAAAATAAAAGTCAGGTAAAGGGCTGGGAACTGATTGGGGAGGCTGGGGTCTCGTGGGGTGAAGGACATGATCTCCGAAAGAAGGGGAGCATGATGGGAAGAATCAGCCAGTGAGAGGCCAGAGGAGCAGCCAGTACAAAAGTTCTAAGGCAGAGGGACGCCTGGGTGGCTCAGTTGGTTAAGTAGCTGCCTTCGGCTCAGGTCATGATCCCAGGGTCCTGGGATCGAGTCCCGCATCGGGCTCCTTGCTCAGCAGGGAGCCTGTTTCTCCCTCTGCCTCTGCCTGCCACTCTGTCTGCCTGTGCAAACTCTCTCTGACAAAAAAAAAAAAATCTTAAAAAAATAAAAGTTCTAAGGCAGAAATAAACTTGGGAGGTTTGGGTTTTGGTGTTCAAGAAACAGAAAGAAGGCTGAGGCATGGCAGGTGAGGGGAGAATTGTGGGAGATGAGGTTGGAGATGTAGACGGGGGCCAAATTGTGAGGGACTCTGTAAGCATGGAGGGCAGAGCCCATTAGGTATTGTCTTCCTCACCCTCCTGGCCACAGAGCTAGACTACATTTCCCAGGCTTCCTTGCAGTCAGGTGTGGTCATGTGACCAATGGCGTCTCTAATGGTGCAGTGCTTGCCTGTCTTTCTCCAAATTGGTGACCTTAAAAGACACCTGTTTAAGATGGTAGAGCCATAGAGGGCAGGAGCCTGAATCCTTGAATCACTGCTAGAAGGTCAGTTGCCCATTCATCAGAATCACTTGTCTGGACTTTATGTATTATCTTAGTCTGCCTGGGCTGCTATAATGAATACCATACCAGGCAGTTTGTTTTTTGTTTCAGATTTTATTTATTTGAGAGAGAGATATATATGGCATGCACATAAGCAGCGGGGTGAAGCAGAGGGAGAGGGAGAAGCAGGCTCCTCACTGAGCTAGGAGCCCAATGTGGGGCTCTATCTCAGGACCCCGAGGTCATGACCTGAGCCGAAGGCAGAGGCTTAACCAACTGAGCCACCCAGGCACCCGCATACTGGGTAGCTTTAACAAAGACATTTATTTCTTAGCTGGGAAGCCCAAGATCAGGTG
>ML100477.1:13259-23982 GCA_003697995.1 Taxidea taxus jeffersonii | reverse complement strand
AAGGCACACAATTTCCCCACACAGGTATTTGCAAGGCAGTTTAAAGTGGTGGTTAGGGGTGGAGACGCCGACTGTCTGGGCTTCGGGAACTTACCTGACTTCGCTGTGCCTCAGTTTCCTCATCCGGAAAAGTGAGGTGAGTTGTCATGGGGGGTTGAATGGGTTAATTTGTGGAAATTTCCAAAAGAGTTGCTGACACGTAGTAAACCTTTAAAAGGGCTTGGCTAATATTTGTGGGTATATTGGGCTTTACCGAAAACTTCAGGTTCACAGAGAGAAATCGGATGGTGTACCCTGCTGTAAACGATTCAAACACCCAGTTATCCATTCCTCATCTTTAGCATCTGTTTAGTCTCTGCCACTGATGGTTCTAATTAGCTACTGACCACGGTACCTGTCTCCTGGTCTTCTCTTCTTCTTTCCCTTTCTTTGGCCAGGAGTCCTCAGAGTGGGGGTCCCGGCAGGCTGTACTGGGGTAGAGAGTTTTATAATGCAAGTCTGTGGCTGCTATTTTACAAGGAGGTGGGTTTTTTTTTTTTTTCACTCCAGATTTATTACTGTTCATGTAACTCATGAACAGGATCATTTGAGGTTATAATCGCTGTTATCTGTTTCAGAGGAAGTGGGAGATGGGCGCTTCCAGACACGGCCTGTGAGCAATCGGCTGCGGCTATGAGTCAGGAATTCCTGGTCCCCTTTCTGCAGGGTCCAGCCTGGGGGCTGTGTGGGAGCTGGTCCAAGCTTGATTCCCGGGTGTTGTCTAAGCCCAGTGCCAGCACCATTCTGAGAGAGAAAACAAAGGGACCATGAGTGAGGAACGTGGGAGAAATTGGCTTGGTCTTAGAGTCAAAAGAACCAGGTCCCCACCCCCTGGCCCCCGCTCTATGACCTCGGACAAGTTAGTTCACCTCTCTGGGCCTCTGTTCCCTTACATGTGAATCACTAGCAATAGCTACTTATGAGGCTGCCACTGTGGATCACCATGGTAATGTATTTAGAGAAGGGATGATGTACTGTATGGTGGCCAACTTAACATAATAAAAAAACCGGAAATACTAAATATTCCATAAAATAGATTAATAAAAATAGGTGATGAAAATAAAAACAAAATTCAAGATTTAAAATAAAAAAAATAAAAGGCAGTGGTGCATCTAAAAAGCCTGGTATACAGTAGGTGCTCAGTAAACAGTAGTTATAATTTACCTTACTCAGTGCTCATAACATTATGATGAGGCAGGTGTTGTTGCCCAAGTTTGAGCCAGTTGCCCCAGGTGACAGAGGTGAAGTACATGAGAGCCAGGAGGACACCCTGATGATCTGATTCCAAATATTATGATTTTCTTTGTCTCTTACATATGACACAAAGGAAATGCATGAATTCATTCTCCCTGTAAAAATTCACCAATTCAGAAGCTTATAGCTAGGAAGTGAAATGCCTCCCTCACCCACGGACCCCATCCTTCTCCTCAGAGATAAACCACCATGAATAGTCCATTACAGAGGAGTGTAGTCCATTTTCCATGAAGTTTTATAAGAAATTTCACATGCACTTTTAAAACATGAATGGCATTCCTCTATGGAGCCAGTTCTGGGACCTGTCTTGGACCCTTAGCTCTGTATTGTGGAAATTTTACCAAAGCTGTATGTGCAGCTTTGCTTCTTTTTTTGGTAACCACTACTTAAAATTCCATAAAATGTATCTATGATAAGTGGGAGCACCTGGGTGGCTCAGTGGGTTAAAGCCTCTGCCTTCGGATCAGGTCATGATCCCAGGGTCCTGGGATCGTGCCCTGCATCAGGCTCTCTGCTCGGCAGGGAGCCTGCTTCCTCCTCTCTCTCTCTGCCTGCCTCTCTGCCTACTTGTGATCTCTGTCTGTCAAATAAATAAATACAAATCTTTAAAAAATGTATCTATGATAAATGATGTAATCACATTGATTAATGATTTTTCTGTTAAAAAATGGAATGTTTGTAGTGTTTCACATTTGAACTTTCACTTGGTCTTTATTTCATAGAACTTTATTTTTTTTAAAAGATATTATTTATTTATTTGAGAGAGAGATCACAGAGGGAGAGTAAGAGGGAGAAGCAAACTCCCCACTGAGCAGAGAGCCTGATGCAGGCCTCCATCCCAGGACCCTGAGATCATGACCTGAGCTGAAGGCAGATGCTTAACCCACTGAGCCACCCAGGTGCTCCTGATAGAACTTTAACTACTGATTTAGTCACATCTTTTAATCTTCCTTCTGCAGCTCTGAGTTTTGCATCTTGCTTAGGAAGAGCTTCTTCACATCTCAAGCTTGTAAGAATGTTCTCCCATGTTCTCGCTTAGTGTCCTAAAACCCCATCATAATGCTGGAAGTGGGGCCCAATGTATTATCACTCAAAATGTGAGGTCAATGTTACTGTGCTGAAAGGGAGAACTAATTGGCAAGCCCTAGTTGTGTTATCTGAATTCATTTGCTATAGGGCATACTCTGCGGTTTCAGGTTTTTTGGATTTTTAAAAGTTTTTATTTAAATTCCAGTTGGTTAACATACAGTGTAATATTAGTTTTAGGCGTACAATACCATGATTCAACACTTCCATACATAACCCGGTGCTCATCACAATGGCACTCCTGAATCTCTATCACCCAGTTCACCTAACCCCATCCCAGCCATCTCCCCTTTGGTAACCACCAGTTTTTTTTTTTCTTTAAAGATTTTATTTATTTGACAGACAGAGATCACAAGTAGGCAGAGAGGCAGGCAGAGGAGGGGGAGGAAGCAGGCTTCCTGCTGAGCAGAGAGCCCGATGTGGGGCTTGATCCCAGGACCCTGAAATCATAACCTGAGCTGAAAGCAGAGGCTTAACCCACTGAGCCACCCAAGCGCCTCGTGGTTTGGATTTTTATGTTAAAGATTCATGCATCTGGGATCTATTGTTTAGAATGACGTTGAGCATGATCTAATTTTATTTTTCCCCTTGCAAACAAAGGGTTGTATCAGTGCCACATACTGGATGGTCTTTCCTTTTTTCTTTTTGATTTAATTGTCACCTTTACCATTGAAGTTACTCTCTCTATATGGGTCTCCGTCTAGAATCTCCTGTTCCACTTACATATTTATAGGATCAATCATGTTCATCCATCTATTTTGCTCTACTTCTCTGTAATTGAACCAATACTACCTTGGCAAAGAATGTGTATTCACATAACACAATAAAAATTTTTGAATGTTAATGGGGTGAATTACAATAAAAGACATCTTCATGATTCTTGTATTTCTCTTATTAGAGTGCTGAATCTGATCTGTTAACATTAATTCATTCATTTAGTGAATGAATTTTGGTGAATATGGTCTCTTTTGGTGAATATGGACTATGGTTTTTTTTATCTGTGTGGTCTCCTTGTCTAGTTTTTAGCACAAGCGAGTCCCTTGTCTTTTCATGGGATCCTACTTCCTCTCTGTTGCATTTCCACATATGTTAGTGACAGATTTTGTTCCGGCTGTCATGACAGAATGTATCTTTGGAGCATCAGTGAGAGGCTGTCAGTGGAAGAAAAAAACACCTCAGATTTTCATCCTGGATGAAATCACTGGAATCTGGGGGGGTGTACGGAGGGGATTTACAGGCTCAGTGACTCGGCCCAATGGAGGAATGCAGGCATCATTTTTATGAACTTGACTTAAAAAATGTGCCAGGGTTACTAAACTCCGCTAGAGGTGAATGTGTGGGGGTGTCTTTCTGTTACGTATTTGCATGGATGTTTGCTTGTGTGCTTGCGGTGAGCCTCTATGCATGAATGTATAGTGCATATGTACATGCGTGGGAACATGGGAGTGAGCGTACACCCACGTGTGTGTTTATGTGTAAGAAGGTGTGTGTTGAGGTGGTTGCTTGTGTGTTTGTTGAAGAAATTTCTGCTTCAGTGCAGGCTGGTCAGGCAGGATGCCGCAGGATTGCTTAAGTCTTTCTTCATGGGTTTTGTGGGTGGGTGGACCATTAGGCCAAGATGAGGTACAGGGGAGAGACTGAGGAGGGGAAGGTGAGGCACGGGACTGACAATACGGCTTTGAGAAATTGATTTGATCTCACTTAACCTCCGTGTCTCCATGGGAAGACTCCTTCTTGCCCTGTCCCCTCCTCCTATCCTCAACTTGGTGGGAGTCCACGCCTGTGAAAGTCCCTCATAGGTCACAAGGGAAGGAAATGCCATCAGGCTCTGGATTCTTGTTTCCTGGATGTGCTGTTTGTCTCCAACAAGCCTGGGCCATGACGTGGCAGCCCAGGAGCAGGTCTGTTTTGTATGTCCTGGGCTGTCAAATAAACACGTGGGAATGTGCTTTCCCCCAGAAGCTGGTGCCTTGGTCATATGTCACAGCACTTAGATGATCTTCAAATGCAAGCTGACTTCACTTCCCTGTGTCCTGTGGATGGAGGTGCTGGCTCCCCCTCCCCTCTGCTCCCTGTGGCATACAGACAAGCCAAGGCAGACAAACTGCCTCTCTCTCCAGAGCAAACTGTGGACACATGGTGCCCACTTAGAAGCCATTTGTCTAGGTAACAGGAAAACTTCAGTTGCT
This sequence comes from Taxidea taxus jeffersonii, assembly GCA_003697995.1. NCBI lineage: Eukaryota > Metazoa > Chordata > Mammalia > Carnivora > Mustelidae > Taxidea > Taxidea taxus. The sequence continues at coordinate 19,414 of ML100477.1, read as the reverse complement.
CCCTCTTGCTGACCCTGCTTGATTGGCAGACTAACTTTTCCTCAGAAAACTGGATTTGCAGATATAAAGTTGCCTGGAATAGGCTTTAGCAGAGTAGCTTCCACTCTGCCTTCCCTGTTGTGGTGTGGGCAGCAGGCCTTACATAGGTCTGTGGATGTGATGCCACCCATGCTGCCTGGCACTTGAGGACTGGGAAGCCAGATGAGGCTACAAGGGAGTCTAGCCACTGCTGAGCGTGAAGTAATGTGAGAAACTTGCTGCCCCACAGTGACCCACCTGACCAAAATGTTCCAAAACTTTCCAGTCAGGTTGTGTATTATGGGAAATGTATTAAGACTCTTTTTGATAGAAGTGACAGAAACAACAACCAGCACCACAAACAAACCCAACCAAGTCAAATTAACTCAAGGAAAACATAAAACTTGTTGGCTTACATGACTGGAAAGTCCAAATATGTTTCAGGCATAGCTGGATCCAGGCCTCAGCCATCTTCAGAGAGTACTCTATTTCTTCATCTCTTTGCTCTTTTCTCTCCCTCTCTGCATTGTTCTCATTTTCTCCTCCTACAGGCAGGTTAATTCTCTGTGGTGGAGAAAGATGACCACTAGAAGCCATGACTTCACATCCTCTTAAGAACCCCCATAACAGGAAGCCATCTTCCCAGACTGTTTTAGCTGTAAAGTCTCAGTGAAGATTGACTTGCTTGGTTCAGGTCATGTGTCCACCTTTCGTACAATCACTGTGGCTGGAGAAGGAAATAACGTGTTCTGATTGGTCATTCTGGAGCTGGAGTGGGTGATTGGCAGTCCGCAGAGAACACTTGGACTGGGGAGGAGTATATCCACAACTGGAAGTGATCTTGAACAATCAAAATTTGTGTTTACTATAGAAAGAAAAAATGATAGCTCAGTTTAGGGAAGATGGGTCCCTTCACTTAAGTTGCTTCCTGAGCCTTGGTGGGCAATGTTTGCCATCACTCTGAAGCCATCTTAGAGTAGAAGAGTAAGATGAAGTTATCACACTATTGATGTTCAGTGTACTAACTTCTCCCTCCACCTCCCATTTCCAAGGATCCTTGTAAGAAGACCATCACTGGAAGTTATGTATGCATGTCTATTTCCTTCTTGAGACTCTTAGAACCCAGTCTGGAAGGACAAGCCTAAAGTCTCCCTGCATGGTGCTTTCCTTCTAGTCTAATCTCATGTGCAAAGAGAAAGTTCCATTGGTTGCAAATGTTTGAGAGGACATACAGGGTCTACTGGCTAGTAATTGTATCTATGGAAGAGACTGATACAAAAGTGTATTAGTCTGCTCAGGCTGTTGTAACAAAATACCACAGATGAGTAGTATAACAACAGACACTTATTTTCTTACAGTTCTGAAGGCTGGAAGTCCTAGATCAAAGTCTGACAGGATCTGCTTCTGATGAGGGCCCCTTCCTGGTTTACAGATGACCGCCTCCTTCCTGTGTGCTCATGTGGTGGAGAGCTCTCTGATATCTCTTCTCATAAGGGCGCTAATCACCTTGGATCAGGGAACCAACCCATATAACTTCCTTGAACCTTAATTACCTTCATGAAAGTCCTATCTTTAAATATAGTCACATTGGCGGCTAGAGCTTCAATGTATCAATCTTGGCAGGGGTGATGGCCAAAGATTAAAATTAAGATTTATTCTTAATCCCAGAGAACCTCATTCTCCTAGGATTATGTCAGAAATGATGCTAAATGACTTAAATGAATTATCTTAATTAGCCTCTTCTACCTCGATGAAACAAACATTTCTTTTTTTTTTTTTTAAGATTTTATTTATTTATTTGAGAGAGAGTGTGTGTGAGCATGAGCAGGGGGGAGGAGCTGAGGGAGAGGGAGAAGCAATTTCCCCACTAAGCAGGGAGCCACATGCAGGGCTCAATCCCTGAACTCTGGGATCATGACCTGAGCTGAAGGCAGACACTTAACCGATTGAGTCTCCCAAGTGCCCTGAAACAGGTATTTTCATTACCTCAATCAGTGTCAAAGGCAGTTAAGTAGGTCACGTGAGGTCACAGAGTCCCAAGTGGCAGAGCCAGAACTCGAACCCAAATCTGTTGAATTTAATCTCAGCCATGATCCTTCCAGCCACTGACAATCTCCCTGCTGAGGGTCTGAACTGCAATTCTCTCGGAATGTCCAGGTTCCCTGGAGCAATCTGGGTTTCTATGTCTGCCTATTTCATGAAGCACCTAATTTTTAAAGACACAGTTTCTTAAGGATAACAGAGAGAACTACAACCCAGGGAATCAAAAGTCTTTGGTGTGTCCATTTTAGAGAGTCTGATGTGCCCTGAGACATTCACCCTAGGATATACTCTGCTCACCATGCTCTTAGTGACTTCAGCCCATCTCTGAAGTTAGGTAGCACCGGTGTTCATGGTTTCATAGAATGATATTAGGAAGCAAAATGTGAAAAACTTGGGAGTTTGTGGTCTTAGTTCCCCATTGCATCGGGCTTCCCATGAAGCTATGGAAGCTTCGGAGGCCCCCACTTGCCTAGGAGTGACTTCATGTTTATGTGGCCCTGTGTTTTTGTAAGACATTTGGACTACAAGGTGGGCTAGGACTGCTAACTCTTCCCACTCTATTTCCCCTCCCTCAACCTTCTCCTTGGGTTGGATGGTGTTGGGGGACCACCCTTTCATGCAAGATGGTCCCGGATGGTCGAACATATTTTATATGCAGAGTTTTGTCTTATTCTTTTCAAAGAGGGCTCCCAAATTGTCTAAGCCTCAGCCCACCAAAACTGATCTGGTTCTCCTTCCCTCTCATTATTGGCTCTATGACTCAGGCTCCTCTTTCCAAGTAGCTGAGGGCCCGTGAGCAACTGGTAGGGTAGAGATCATAATGCCTCTGTCTTCATGTCACCCTCGGGATCCCTTTCAGCTCTAAGTGCAGAATCAACAGCCAGCAGACCCAGAGTAACTGCCTGACCTAGGAACCTCTCAGGAACAAGACTATTATTCATTAACAAGCCTGGTTATTTTATGGGCCAATTAACTTAGGAGGCTATGGAAGGGAAATTCCGACCTTGCGCAAGCCTGCATCTCCCCCTCCTCATCTTCTCTCTCTCTCCCCACTGTAGTTTGGGTCTCTGCCACTATTTAAATTTAAGCTGATTTGCTATCCCAGCATCTGCAGTTTGATTACTAGACTATTGCCTGGCTCTTGGTCAAACCACCAGGGAGCCCACTAGCCAGTGATTAAACCTGAGCCTTGATTATAATGGTTTTATTTTAGTGGGGCCTCTGTTTATGGGCCCACTGGTATTAGAGTGCAGTGTTATTGTAATGAGGTAGTAGCCTCATAGAAATAATCAGGTGAAGCAAGTGGGCCGAGAAACACCAGACAAATGGAGTCGATTATTTGGCCAATACATCTCTACTCAGTCTTTCATTTTGTTGTGCAGGAAGAGATGAGAGGGGCCTGGCTATTAGCAAGCGTATACTGTGGTCAAGCATTATCTAGGCACTTTTCCATGCTATATATTTTATTTTTAAATGATCCAGTAAGGTAGTATTATGAGCGTGCCTGTATTTATTCAGAGGAAGCCCAGAGCAGTTGCAAATGTTGCGCTGAGCCACACAGCTAACAGGCTGACTTCAAGTGCTGTTCCCCTCACTTTAAGCTGATTGACGTGGATATACTCGTCAGGCACTCCTAGCTCCTACTGAGTCCTTGTTTTTGTTTGGTTTTGGCCTCTTTGATAGTCTCAGTATCAGAGAAACACTTTGTGGTGGGTGCTGCTTGGTGGGAAGAAGCCACGAGAAATAAGAATTCCGACGAGGCCATCCACAGAAAGAACCACCAAGACAGTTTTGGAAGCAACTTTCAGTTGTGACTTTGTTTCTTGACACCTTAGTGAGCACAGGGGATCCTGAGATGGACAGGTGCACTACCCCAGGGGCAGGGCCCATCCCAACGCTGCCACCACCACCTTTTGTGGCTCCTTAGGCAAGTCCCTGCCTCTCTGCCTCTCTGGGCCAAGCCCACTTTTCCAGCATTAGCACCTGCCATCTCAGTCTTGCTTCGGCTGCTGCTTTAGCTTCACAGAACGCAAGTAGCTCATTTGGCAAATGGTCTCAGGAAATGCTGAAGAGGGAGAGTCAACAGGAGACAAAGGTTGGGGAAAGGAAGAAAGGGTACAGTCCCCTGTGGGCACATGGAGCTTCACCCAGCGAGGGGATGGCAGGATCCAGAGTGGAGCACACAGTTCAGTTATCCCACTCACACGCAGAGTGACCTTCTGTGACTTGGGAAAAAGCCCCTGTGGCGTTGCAAGTTTGGGCCGTTGGAAGACTGGCTGGTTTTCTGCTATTTGCACCTGAAGGGATTCCCAAGGCGAGCACTCTTGTAAGGGCACCTCACTTCCTTGTAGTCCCACGAGCATGTCGCTTCTTTTCTTGTCTTATATAGGGACTCCCCCCCAACCCCCAACCCCATACTACTGCCTCTGCCTGCTGTGCTTTTCCTCTCCCTTCTCCCCCGCAGGCTCTCTTCATCCTTTCAATGCAGCACAGTTTCCAAGAGGGGCAGTGTCTGACCAACCCAGCAAAAGTGGTTTCTTTGAACCCAGGCCTGCCCAAATCCCGACAAAGCACAAGTCCAAGTGTTTTTTTTTTTTTCTTTTCTTTTCTTATGGCAAGATTCAGCAAGGAAGAAATCACCCTGTCAAAAGCACTTACTCTCAAAATCCATACTGAGTGATAACAACCAGTCCACCCTCCAGCCCTGGGCCTGGAACCACACTCCGAATAGCTCCACTTCATAGTTCTGACCACTGTGTGCCCACTGAAGGCTGCTCCAGCTAGCAGTTGCCACATACAAAAGCCATTCCAGAAACGTCCTGGCTTTAAGCCATAATTATTTGGGACACCTGGATGGCTCAGTTTGGTTAGGTATCTGCCTTCAGCTCAGTTCATGGTCCCAGGGTCCTGGGATCGAGTTACACGTCAGGCTCCTTGCTCAGCGGGGAGTCTGCCTCAGACTCAGAGCCATTCCACGTGACCTCTCTGCATGGGCAAATTTGGATTTCTTTCTAGCATGGAAGTTTCAGGGGTGACGGCTGACACGGAGACATGGATGGAGACCAACGTCCTCCAGAGTGTCACGTTGGGCAAAGGGGTCTCTGAGTCACCTGCAGGAACTAGCCTCAGAAGTCATGTAGCATCACTTTGGCATATTCTCTTGAGTGAAATAGTCATAAAAATGTACCTATATTCAAGAGAAGAGGAATAAGACCCTACCGCTTATGGAATAGCAGCAAGATTCTAGAAGAACAGGAGACATGGGAGATGGTGTTGTAATCATCTTTGGAATACACACTCTGCCTCCACAGGTCATATATGGGGTCCGAGTGAAGGAGGAAGGCAGAAAGTCTCGTTAGTAAGCTGGTCTGGGTGAAAAATGCAGTGAGGGTATCATCTAGGAGAGAGAGGAAGAGGAGCTGATTTGTATCATGTAGGAGGAAGAAATCGCTAGGACACAGTGACCAGGAGATGAGGAATGAAGGAGAAAGTGCAGCAAGGATATGCCAAAGATCACCAGCTCTGGTGTTTGGGTGGATGGCAGGGATTCACCAACTTGCTGACTTGGAGAACGTAGAAGGAAGAGCAGGAAGCAGGAGAGGGGCTGTTGATGGGTTTGGCTTTGATCATGCCACGTTGGTTTCATATTGCCTAATTGATTACAATTCTTCCAAGTGGAAGACTGAGCAACAATGTGGAGCTTGGAGGAGACTATATCCAGCTCTTAGAACCTCTGCTTTGGGATATGTCAGGTACCCAGACAAAAACTGGGTGGCAGAAGGGCATGGTTATTTGGCCCATCCATGCACCTGGGGAAGGAGGCTGCTGAGGGCAGCACTGCATGGTGTTGACCAAACTTGCCTGTCAGGAACGTCAGGGGAGCCTGTTAAAAATAAAATTTCCCAGGCCTCACCCCAAACTTACTGAATCAGAATCTTTGGGGGAGGCATCTGGGAGTCCCTACTTTTAACAAGTGCCCCAGGTGATTCATGATCGGACAAGTTTGGCTCACACTGGGAAGGTGATTCCAAGGCTCTGTGTTGCACAACACTGGAGCATCCTTCACATATACAACAGGAAAGTGGTACCCCTGG
>ML100477.1:0-12859 GCA_003697995.1 Taxidea taxus jeffersonii | reverse complement strand
GGACAAAAGGGCACAGATGATGAAAGCATGGATGGAAAAAGGGGTTGAGGAATTTTGTGCAAATGAACCACACTCAGGAACAGCAAATTCACTGCATTCTTTAGAAGCCTGTGAAAATCTGGCAGACAAAAAAGGACTTTGTGAGTGGGTGTCAAGTGATGAGTGTGACCGTGGACTTTTTTTTTATTATTGTTTTTAGGAGTTGGGGACAGGGTGAGAAACCACTATGTCCTCTTGGACAACAGAGAATGATGTCTTCTAATTTTAAAATACATCTCTTTTTAAGGGTCCAGTGGTTTCAGGGTAATTTTTCTCCTAGAAAAACAAATCTACTATGCTAACATCAACAAGGAAGGCTTCTCTGGGATGAAGCTGTATCTCTAGGTGACACTGCAGAGAAATTCTGCTCTAGACTTGGTAGTTCAGGGGCAATGTGGCAGTGAGAAGACTGATTCTTCATGTTTCATTTCTCAAAACTTTTGTTTTTAAGATTATTTATTTATTTAGACAGTGCGAAGAGGGAGTGAGCAAGAGCAAGAGAGAGAATCTCAAGCAGACTCTGAGCCTGGAGCCCAACACAGGGCTCAATCTCACAACCCTGAGAGCATGACCTGAGCTGAAACCAAGAGTCGGATGCTTATCTGACTGAACAACCCAGGTGCCCTTCCCAAAATGTTTTTATTTTGTAGTAATTCCAGATCTAGAGAAAAGCTGCAAGAATAGCAGAGAGTCCTTAATATTTCCCCTTAGATTCTCAAAATGTTGCCATTTTGCCATTTATCATTCTCTCTCTCTCTCTCTCTCTATATATATATATATATTTTATCTCTCTCTCTTTCTCTATTATCTCTCTATATATATAATGTACATATTATAATTTTTTTCTGAACTGCTTGAGAGGAAGTTTGGACATGATGTCCTTCTGTCTCAAAATACTTCGATGTGTTTTTTTCTCATGTAACAAGGGCATTCTCTTACAATAATCAAAATCAAGTGACTTCTGTTAATATAATGCTAATATCTAACCTGTAGATCTTATTCAGATTTTGCCAATTGACCTAATAATGTCCTTAATAGCAAAGCCCCCCACATGTTTCTGGTTCTGGGCCCAATCCAGGGTCATGTGTTAAACTTAATTGTTATGTCTCTTTAATTTCCTTCAAGATGGAATAATCCTCAGGTTTGTCTTTTTTGACCTTCACTTTTTTGGAGTAACTTGAAAGTTAGACTGTCCCTCAATTTGGGTTATGTGATCTTTCCTTATATAGTAAAATACAAGTTTGCATTTTGGACAGGAATATCCCAGGAATAATGCAGTGTCATAAAGACAATTTGAAAAATGTGATGGTCTCGAAGGGTTTGGTGTTCAAGAAAGATCAGCAGCATTACTTAGTGGCTATGATCCCAGTCCTTAGAATCACTTGCTAGAGACACAGTTTAGGGGTGTGACCTTGAGAGAGTCACTTTGCCCTCTAAGCCTTGGTCTCTAATCTGTAAATGGGAAGAGTGGTGGCAGCTTACATTTACCATGAACTTACAATTGCCAGAGGTTGTCCAAATGTCTTATATGTAGTGACTCATTTAACCCTGAGGACAACACTATACCAGAGATATTTTTCAACATCATTATTCTCCTTTTGCAGATGGAAATGAGGCACAGAGAGGCAAACAACTTGTCCCCAGTCACACAGCTGCTATGTGGTGGCAATGAGTTTCCCACCCAGGTGACTGTCTCTAGAGGCTACCTGTTTAATCTGCCCGCCATATTGACTCCTTGAAGTGATACTTGAGAAAGTTGTTTATGAGGACTAAGGAAGCATATGCAGGGCAAGATCATTGTTCATATCTTCCTTTATTCTTTTTTTAAAGATTTTATTTTTTATATATGTTTTTAAGATTTTATTTATTTATTTGTCAGAGAGAGAGAGAGAGAGAGCGCAAGTAGAGGGAGAGATAGGCAGAGGGAGAAGCAGGCTCCCCATTGAGGAAGGAGCCTGATGTGGGACTTGATCCCAGGACTCTGGGATCACGACCTGAGTCAAAGGCAGCTGCTTAACCAACTGAACCACCAGGGCACCCCCAGTGTTTTTCATTTTATGAAGGATTTGGTCAAGATGTTCTAACTTAGTGACACTGATGTGATCAAGGATCTAAGACTAACCCCAGGCCGGCTGATGTTTACAAGGCCCCTGGGCCTCATGGAAGTCTTTGGCTTCCTTTGGCTTTGGGCTGTGTTAAGAGATGGGAGAGAGAAGGCAACTCAGCATCAGCACCTGGCCTTGGCTCTTGGGCAGTCACAGATGGTCCATGTCCAATGGTGGCTGGGCCTGTGGAATGAAGCCTAGTGAGGAGACCACTGATGCCATTTCTTTTGAGTTTTGGAATGCTTACAAGTTGCCTTATCTTAATGGCATGTTCCTCAGGCCATCATAAAGTGTATTCACATTTTCCAAGTGCTGGCTGGCTAGGGAATGTGGGCAGAAGCAGGCAGATCAGATTCCTCTAGGCAGGACCACTGATGCTTTGGGATTCGAATGTGTCATGTTAGGGAAGGGTGGAAGAGATGTTTTGAAGTGAACTGAGCCTATCAAATTTTTGCAAGGATGATCACCTGCCATCATTTTTCTTTCCTTGCCTGGATGAGAGAGATAGGAAATGAATGTTTTGTTACCTATGTGTAGGACAGGGCTAGTAACTGGGTTGCATGGGTAGGTTTCAGGAATCCTATGAACTCCTTGAATTGTATATAGAATTGAATATATTGCAGTTGAATTGTGAATGAAAATGCATGTGTTCACATATATTTCCTAGAGAGAGATTCCCAGTTTTTATCAAACCTTCAGTGTGTTCTGTTATTTAAAAAAAAAAAATCCTTGGTCAGGAAGAGGATATGAGAGAGAGAAAGCAAGAGAATATTATTCCACAATAGTTATACAAGAAGTTGCTAGGAAACCATTCATTGACTTTGTGAATTATAAACATTTTCTTCTTAACCCAAAATAAATAGACCTCATATCATTCCAATCATGAGAACACAGCTGCTGTGCGTTGGGAAGGAGTGGGGCTGGGAGTTGTGTGTGTGTGTGTGTGTGTGTGTGTGTGTGTGTGTGTGTGTGTGTTGGGAGGGGTAGGATTGGGGGAGAAGGGGAGAAAGGGAGGATGGGTGGAGCAGGGCTCTCTGAGAGTGCAGAGAACAGGAATGTGGGCTTTTTCCTGTCTTTAAGAAGGAGCAGAGACTTTCCTGCAGCCAGCCCTCAGTGGATGCCCCAAGTTTATGATTCTTGATGACAGTGATGATGGCTACAGGTGATAAACCTGTCCATTTGTACCCAGTCGGTGCGTGGAAGTTTCTGCTGGCCTTCAGCAATTTGCAAATCTCATAAGTGATTCATATCCCCTGAAAGGAAAAATAAGTGTAATAGGCTCCTTAGCTACTCAGCTTCTGCTTCTCCAATGGAGCCCTTTGAACCTCTGGGGCCTCCCTCTGGGTGTGGCTGTGGCCTGTCCCCCGTGGCTTATAGGGACAAGTGATCAGACTTCTCAGATGTTTAGAGCATCTGTATTTCAAATACTTGTTTTACATTCTACTACAGATTTTGTTATCTCTGAAATGATACTATGCTTGAAACCCATATTTCTATAATTATCAGAGTTGAGGGCCAATTACTTTTAATCCCTGAATCCATGAGGGTTTTTAAAAATCTTTTCATCTTCTGGCTCCCTTCAGCACTTATATCCTAGGGTTTATTTTTTTTCAACTTTAAACTGAGATTATAGAGCCAGCTTCTTCTCATTACTACTACATTCTCTCATGTATTTTTGTAAAGCCATATAAATTTAATTGTTTGTTATAGTTTTGGGCTTTCAATTTAAGTATGTACACTGGTTTTCCATAAGTGCCATAACACGTTTAGCTAGTGTCCCTGTTCACACGCAACCCTTGATTCTGTGCCCTCCCTGGCCTGCCATCCATGCTGCTCCCGGGTCCACATCAGCCCTTTATGCCTGCCCTGTCCTTCCACTAAATGTGCTACTCAGGCTTCAGTCTAAAACCAATCACTCAACGATATGTCTAGTGATTTGCCCCTCTCACCCCTCCGCTATCGATCTCTGTTCTCTGCGAGATCAAACCTGCAAACATACCCATGTGCTGTTATCTCTTAAATCTTAAAAACAAATGAACTTCCTGTGGCTCTCCTGTCCCAAAGCCTTTCTCTTCTGTTTCCCTTTGCAGGAAAGTTCTTTCAAAGAGTTGTCTGTACTCTGTCTCTACCTCCTTTTCTCCCACTTTCTCTTAAGCCTGCTCTGATCTGCCCCATTGTTCCACTGAAAGTACTATGGGCCGGGTCCCTGATGCCTAACCTGAGAACATACCCAAGCCTCACTTCTTAGTTCTTGTCTTATCAATTGCTGGTTACACTGCTGATCACTTTCTCTTTCTCGATTTACTTCCTCCCTTGGCTTCCAGAGTACCACCCTCTTGCTTTTACTGTCTCTCTGGCTGCTCCTTCTCTGTTTCCCCAGATGTTCCCTCCTCTGCTATTGGAGAGCCCTAAGAATTGGACTTGGTCTTCTTGATTATGCTCATTCCCTTGATAATCCCATCCAACCTTTAAATGCCACTCATACGCTGAAAACTCTGATTGAAATTTCTATCCCAGGTGTCTCATCTGAACTCTGCACTCAAAATGTCCAACTACACGCCCAATATCTCCCCTTGCATGTTTGATAGATTTCTTAAACTCAACATATCAAAACTGAACTACATTTTTGACTCCTAAACTTGCTCCCTCAAAGCCTTCCCAAACTTAGTCAGCTGACAGCAATTCTATGCTTCTGGTTGCTCAGGCCACAAACAGTGTTATCATCACTGATCCTGTTATCATCACTTGAGCAATCCATCAGGAAATCTTACCGACTTTTCCTTCAAAATAGGCAACGGGGGTGGGAGTTAAGGTGGTAGGAAAAGTAAAAATGAAAGAAGATGGGATCGGGAGGGAGAAAAACCAAAAGAGACTCTTAATGTCATAAAACAAACTGAGGGGGGTGGGGGGAAGAGGGGTTGGGTGAGGGTGGTGGGGTTACATCATATGTTTAAATAAAGCTTAAATATAGTAAAAAAAAAAATAGGCCCCAAATAAACTCATCTCCCATCTTCCACTGTGGTCTGAGCCACTGTCTTCTCTGAGCTGGATTACTGTGATAGCCCCTTAGGCTGGTTCCCTGCTTTCATCCTGGACCCCCATGGTCTAGCCTCAATATAGCTCCCCAAGTGACCCTTTTATATAGACTCAGTCATGCATACCCTTAACTCTTAAACCCCCAAAGTCTCCAGTTTCCTACAGAGAAAGAGTCAAAGACCTTTGAGGATTTTGTGGTGAGGTCCCTTTTTACCCCCTGTTCTCATCTCCTCCCCCCCTCCCCTTGCCCACTCCACCTCAACCACCCTGGGTTGCATGTGGTTCCTGGAATGGCCAGGCAGTCCCCCAGCGGAAGCCTGTTGCACTGGCTGTTCCTCTGCCTGGCACACTTCCCCCAGATACTCATTCCCATCGCTCCTTCAAATCTTTCCTCAAATGCTTCCTCAGGCAGGCCTGCCCTAAATGCTCTGCAAAAAGCTGTAACCTACTCCACCTCCACCCTCCTACAACTGAACACTTCTGATTCCCTTACCTGGCTCTACTTTTTTCTCAATATTTCTCACCACATGTATCACTTCCAGAAATTATGTAACTTATAATTCTTCCTTATCTTTTGCTCATCCTGTTGAAGATGTTTTTACCTTTTGGAGCCTCCCTGTGGGTTTTTGAATAGAAGGTGTGGAGGAGGTGTACCCGTAATGTCACAATGGCTATCATGTGAACCCAGACACTACTCCACCAATCCATGGCTCATCCTTGTTTACTTTTCTCTGTATTCCAATACCTGTTTGATTGGCACACAAGACAAGTTATGATGTGCTTTCTCCCATGCCACCTGCAATCTTCCCCTTTTCACAAATTCTGCTGTCCCATTGAACTGTTTGCAGTTTCCCCTTAATTGCTGCTTTTTCTTGGCTACTGATTCTTTAAGTCTTAACCAAACATTATTTCCTTTATGAAAGCCTTTCCTGATCATTTCAATCAACATGTCAATCATGATTTTTTAAAAAGATTTTATTTATTTATTAGAGAGAGAGTGAGCACTAGAGAGGGGAGGGTCAGAGGGAGAAGCGGACTCCCTGCTGAGCAAGGAACCCGTTGTGGGGCTCCATCCCATATCCCAGGACTCTGGGATCATGATCTGAGCTAAAGGCAGATGCTTAAATGATTGAGTCACCCAGGTGCCCCTCAATCATCATTTTTTCAACAAATATTTATTGAGCACCTACTAGGTACCATGGAGATAAAATGGAAAGTGGAAGAGATATGTCCTTGCTCATGGTCTGGTGTTGGGAATAGGAATGAATACATCACCATAGTTGTTACACAGGGAATGGGTAGAGGGGAAATTCTTCCCCACTTTTGGTGTTTCTTTCCATGGAGGCTCCCAGCCTTTCAAAGTTTCGAAATTGTGAATTTTGGATTGGTAACTGGAAATGAGAATCCAACCCTTACTTTCCTCTTTCTCTGATACATAATCCCCTTTACAGGAAACACACATTCTGCTTGGCTTCTCCAAAAATTGAGCTTGCCATGGCGAGGCCCTGATGTGAGTCCAGGTGGGTTGTACACGTAAAAATCCGATACCATCTGCAACTGACCAGGTGGGTAAATTGGTCTGATTCTTGGGCTTAGTATGAAATTTACTTTTCCATAGAACTAAAGTCACATCCTCTGACAGCAGTTTATTTCTAAATTTTATTTCTCAATTGGCTCAGAGGCAGGGAAAGAGGACACCACTAGTTGGGCTCTCTCAAACCTTAGCAACTGTATAAAGTAAAATTCTGACAGAACTCCTAACTTACCCTCTTGTAATGTCTTTTTCAAATCTCTTTTATGGTATTTGTTATATCACTGTAATGATCCATTTATAGATGTCTTCTCCTCTAAGGTGTGAGTCTCTGTCTCTGGTTGTGAAATCTGTGCAATAGACAAAGGTGTCTGGCTAGAGGGACAAGTGGGGGCTAAAATACTGGCCAGGGCTCTGCTGGTTGGTAGTTGTGCCTTTATTGGGGGTCACATCAACTCTGAAGGTGAGGCTTATTTCTCGAACACATCTGGGTTCAAATCCTGATTCTACCAGTGACTTCTCTGCATTAGGCTGGGTTTCTTGTCAGTAAAATGTGGCTAAAGTACTCATTCCATAGCACTAACAGAAGGATCAAATAAAGAATACACTTTCAGAACAGTGCCTTGAAACAATAAGTTAATACTATGGTTGCCATGATTATAATTGTTATATCAACAGTAATGTCTTAACTGGTAGTTTCTAGACACCATAAATGTAATAAAGCAGTCATGATGGTGAGGAGCTTGGGAAGCCAGTTGACCTGAGTTCAAACTGAGCTCTGCCACTTACCAGCTGTGTGAACTTAGACATGTATCTCAACCTCCTTAAGCCTCAGTATCTTCCTACATAAAATGGGAATAAAATTGGGATGCCTGGGTCGCTCAGTTGGTTAAGCAACTGCCTTCAGCTCAGGTCATGATCCCGGAGTCCCGGGATCGAGTCCCGCCTCGGGCTCCTAGCTCCACGGGGAGTCTGCTTCTCCCTCTGACCTTCTCCCCTTTCATGCTCTCTCTCACACACTCTCTCTCTCTGAAATAAATAAATAAAATCTTAAAAAATTTTTTAAAAAAATGGGAATAAAATCAGTATTTACTTATTGAACTAAGAGTCCTCAATTGTTTTATATTCTTTCCCATGTTTTGAAGTTGTTCCTTCCAGGCAGGGAGAGCATGGAGGATTCTGGCTGTGGGACATGGGGGAAGTCAGAAGATTGAGTGTCACTTCAAGCCACTGCCATGTACCTGAAGTTCTTTTTAGGAGGTGGCTCATGGGGCTTAGGGGTTTCCCAGGACCATCAGGATGTCAGGACACAGTGCCTCTACCAGAAGGAGCTGACAAGGAAGGACCAAGCTTCATGGCTAAACTGTTGGAGTCAAACAGTTCAATTCCTATATCTACCCCTTATGTCTGTAGGACCCTTGGCAAATTACTTGACCTTTCTGAGCCTCAGCTTTATTTATAAAATACAGATAAGACATCTGGTGAGGCTTAGACAGAATTGTGTCTGCCTACTTTTATAGACCATTCCCTTAATTTCCTATATTATTATTGCTCCATAAAGTTGATATGAGGATTAAATGAGATAATAAATGAAAGAATGTGCCCGGCTAGGAAAATACAAACTATTTTTATTAGACCAGCAAAAATAATTTAATCATACATTTTGGTGACCAGTTACTGAGTACTCTCTCTATGTCAGATACCATGGCAGGTACTCCGAGACCACTTCTGATTTATTCAGTGAGTTTTTTTTTTTTAAGATATCTATTTACTTATTTGACAGAGAGAGAGAGAAAGAGAGAGAGAGAGATAGCAAGAGTGGGAACACAAGCAGGGAGAGTAGTAGAGGGAGAAGTAGGCTTCACACTGAGCAGGGAGCCCTATGTGGGGCTAGATCCCAGGACCCTGGGATCATGACCTGAGCCAAAGGCAGATGCTTACTAACTGAGCCACCCAGGTACCCCTATTCTATGAGTTTTTTTGAATATTTTCTGTGTGCTAGACATCATCCTAGGTGCTTATCCATCAAAACCTTCCAAAGTCTAGATAAAACACCCCTCAAGACTATTTAATTTTACTACTATGGGAAGCTCCAGGTTGTGAACCAGTTTTTCCTAATTCATACATGGAACACCAAGAATTTGGGAACTGAAAATATAAAGAGGAATAAGACTTGGCCCTACCCAGCAGAGGTTTCCAGCCAGCTAGGGCCATTTTGACACTTCTGTCTTCTCATTTCTTTCTTTCTTTGAATGTCATCTGTTGTTGACTTCTCTTTTGTTATGTACTTAATGGTTTTAATAATTAATTAATTGAAGAGACATGCACTGTGTTTCTGTTATGTCCAGGTCATAGTAGGTTTTGCTTGGAACATAATAAAGAAATAAGATATAGTCCCTAATTTGAGGAAGTTTTAATTTAGTTATAGAAATAAGGTGTCCATGAGAAGTCAAACAATCATCACCTAATAGTGTTTTGCTGAATAAAATTAATGCCTGACTGAAACGATGACTTTGAGCAAGTATCATGGTTGAGAAACAGGGACTTTATAGGCAGACAGACCTGACTTGAAGGCCCGACTCTGCTCTTAACTAGGTAAGTCTTGACTTTGCCAAGTCACTTAATCTCTCTGAAAGTTCTATCTGCTTTAAAATAGGTTGAAGCATTGTGAGTATTGACTGAGTCAATGCTTGTAAATGCTCAGCACGATCCCTGGCATGGAAAAGCTTGACCTTAAGCCACTATTATCTGAATTAGTAATATCATTATCCTCTATTTTGGAGGTGAGGGGAGTTGAGGGGTTGAATGAGCCTGGTGGTGGGTATTAAGGAGGGCACGTATTGCATGGAGCACTGGGTGTGGTGCATACACAATGAATCTTGGAACACTGAAAAAAAAATAAAATAAAATTACAAAACAAATAGTATCATTATCATCCTCACTCACAAACCCTCAACAACCCCAGGTGTGTGGGTGTGCATGCATGTCTGTGCCCATTGTGTGCATATGGTTGGGCATTTTACTTGTCACTCCTGATCCAATCTGATCAGATAGATTCATTCAACCATTCATCCCATTGAAGGAGTGGTCACTGAATGCCTACTAAGTGTCAGGCAGGGTCCTGGACACCGGAATACAGAAGAGAGCAATCAACCCTAAAAGTCAAGGTCTCTGACCTCATGGAGCTTATCTTACAGTGAAACAGCCAAAAGATACATATAAAACATCAGCTATGATGGCAGGCAGTGATAAAATGATATGCTACGAAGGAAGGGGACTGAGCATCTTCTGTCTTGCTGTGACACAAAGATTATTTTATTTCCGGTAGTATCTCCCCATATCCAGACCAGTAAGCGAGTGACCCCTTTGTTCAGGTCACCACTCTCTTTTCACATCTCAGTCTCTGAGTCAGCAGAACACTCCTCAGAAGACACTCCTGTCACCAGCAGGAGTATGTCTAGTCTCCTATGACTAGGAAATGGGAGGCCGAGAGATAAAAGGCCAAGCCCGAGAGAGTAGCTGAACTTCACAATCACGATAGAAGTAAATAATTATGGGTGCCCCAGTTTGATCTGATTATTGGTCTAGATGCATGGTGTGAGTGGCTAGTGGCCAGCAGAGAACAGCTGCTTTTGCTGTGACTGGTCCCTTCAGTAAGAGCAGGAAGAAGTCTAGTTAGCCTGATTTATTGAACTATTTAACATCCACTGGATGTTCTTTATTTTGCCATTATTTATGACTTGCTGAGTCCTGGCAGTAAGCTTTGGATGAAATAAGGTGCAGGTGGAAGATATGGCCTGGGGCTGAGGGGGTTTCCATGCAAGGATGGGACAAAGCAAAGCTTCCACGGCTCTCGTGAAGCACATGGGCTGAGAAGGTGGTGACATCTCCAAGGTGTGAGTCTAGCTCTCCCCCCCCCATTCCTTTCACACCTCCGACATGCTCCCTGCCTCCTGGGCCTTCTCTCCCTCTCTTCACAGACATGTTTCCCTGCCGCCGGCAGGCTGGCCTTTGTGGTAGCTAATGAACCTCACATCAAACCCATCCAAATATCTCTGGGATTTGGTTTGCGAGCCCTGGCACCGCATTTTATATTTACAGAAGTTGGGAGGAAAGAGAGATTGGAGAGGGGAGGCACAAGGAGGAAACAGAGAAGCACACACAGAGGCCATATTACTCCCGTGAAGAGGAGCAGATGTTTCCCATGTTATATTTTCCATGTCTGGAGTGGCTGAGATGTGGGGGCATCATCCCTGGCTGCTCCCAGGGCTCGAGGTGGGGGGTCTGACCAGAAGCCTGAGGTGGGCCAGGAGCTCTTCCTCTGCTTCAGTCACGCACGGGGCCCTGAGGAGACCATGCACTGTTTACACTCACAGCCAGGGAGCTGTCGGGGAAAGAAACTCTCCAACCGCCAAGCTGCTTTACATTGGCTCCAGAAACTTCTGCCTGGATGGCCATTCCAGTTGACCCCAGCCTGTCCTGTGCCTGACCCCAACTTGCCCACTCAGGGCATCCCTGGAAACCTCTCCATCCTCACTCAACCTGGACCAGCATGTCACCTCAGCTGGGGCTGTTCTGGGTTTGGTGGCCCTTTGAGTGTGCTTCATTCCCCCACAGATGCCTCCGGGCCCTGTTGGGAGCTCAGCTAGACCCTCCAGAGTCTGTACGCACACGAAATGCCACAGACTAAACACTGAGTCACCGCTTGCTTGCTGCTCTCCCCGAAGCTCTGGTTTCAGAGGGAGGACCTGAGGGCTTTACTGAGAGAAACAGTTTCCCCCTTTGCTTGCTGGGTGGTTTTAAGGTGCGGCAGTGGCAAGATTGCTAGGAAAGTTGTGGGTGGGCCAAGGGCCAAGTACAATGGAGGTATCACTAGGTCAGCACTTCGTGGGAGCATGAACCCCAGCCTCTCTCTCTCACCCCTACCCCTCGGGCTTCCCCCAGACTGCAGCTAGGAGCTGTGGCTTCTAATACGACCACCACCTTCTGCTTACAGAAGGGGAACAAAGAGGCAATCATGCCCCCAGATCCTCTCCACAGCCCTGTAAGAAGGCAAGGGAGGACCCTCCCATTTTGCAGATGTAGAAATGAAGCTCCAAGAGGACAGTGGACTTGGAAGAGAGCTGTGATTGGAGAGGGCTGCTGGAGACTGGGTCTAGGGGCCAGATCTCCCAGCCCAGTGCTCACATCCCAGCAGGCGGCTGCAGGAAACAGCTGGCTTCTATAATGAGAATAGATGGACTGGGAAATTAAATGTTGGATTCTTGGGGAAAAAGGAAACTGACCTCCCACAGTGAAGTGATCAAGGCGTGGCTCACGGGCCAACTGGGCATTGGTTCAGTGGCCTATGCAGTGACCCGAGCCACAATGTTCCATGGGTGGGGAAGAGTACAGCAGGATCCACTGGCTCTTAGGATCTTAACCTAATAGTTGGAACCCTAGGAATTTGCTTAGCTTGCTTATCAGGGGCTGGCTCACCCTGAGCCACCTGGTGAACCCAAATGCTTGGCATGGCCATCTGAAGATTAGGGTTGATCTTGTTTATGGATGGGAGGGAGGAATGGTCATTCTGTACCTTAGAGAGACAATTAGGGTCCTGATCAGTCATTGTTAAGGCATTTCCAGAAATAGCCCATCAGAGAAATCCATGTTGAGGTTGATGAGCCGCAAAATTCTTGTCCACACCATGTGTCAGTATTGCCTAGCAGCCTGTGCTGTCTCTATTTTGTTTGCTCCATATGGATGGACCTATTAATGGCTTAGAAGGAGGGTAGGAGTAGAGAAGGAGAGGAAGGTGAGAGAAGCACTTTGTAATGTAGCATGACGTCCATCTCTGACTCCTTTTTAGAATGCAAAATCCAAAAGCTGGAGGATTCTCTTCTGTCGGGTTTCTGAATCTTAGAAAAGCATCCAATTAACATCAGGGACCTCCAGCTTACTCTCTCCCAAAAAGCCCTTTCCTCGGGAATAGAAGTTAATAAAAAGGCTCTGACTCAGGCAATGTTCTTATAGATTTTTGACCATGATCCTCACATTAATGTAAATGTGACTGAAACAAAAGTTTTACAAAGCAATAATTTATCCTTACTTTTGCAATTAATTCTGGTATGTTCTCTTCTGCTGTGTTCTATATTACAAAAAAAAAAAA
>ML100476.1:7168-20991 GCA_003697995.1 Taxidea taxus jeffersonii | reverse complement strand
AGCAGGAACAAATAATCCTAAAATTTGTATGGACCCAGAAAGACCCTGAAGAGCGAAAGGAAAGTTGAAAAAGAAAACCAAGGTTGGAGGCAACACAATTCCAGACTTCAAGCTCTATTACAAAGCTGTAATCATCAAGACATTATGCTGGCACAAAAACATACACATAGATCAAAGGAACAAAACAGAGAACCAAGAAATGGATCCTCAACTCTATGACCAACTAATCTTCCACAAAGCAGGAAAGACTATCCAATGGAAAAAACAAGTCTTTTCAACAAATGGTGTTGGGGAAAATGGGCAGCCACAAGTAGAAGAATGAAACCGGACCATTTTCTTATACTATACACAAAAATATACTCAAAACGGATGGAAGACCAAAACATGAACCAGCAATCCAACAAAATCCTGGAAGAGAACACAAGCAGCAATCTCTCTGACCACAGCTGCAGCAACTTTCTAGCTAGGTATGTCTCCAAAGGCAAGGGAAATAAAGGCAAAAATGGGCTATCAGGACTTCATCAAGATAAAAAGCGTTTGCAGAGCAAAGGAAATAGTCAACAAAACCAAAAGATAACTTACAGAATGGGAGAAGATATTTGCAAATGTTTCAGATAAAGAGTTAGTATCCAGAATCTATAAAGAACTTATCAAACTGAACCCAAAGAATAAGTAATCCAATAAAGAAATGGGAAAAGATAAGAACAAACATTTCTCCAAAGAAGACATACAACTGGCCAGCAGACACATGAAAAAATGCTCCACATCACTCAGCATTAGGGAATAAATACGAATCAAAACCACAATGAGATACCACCTCATACCAGTCAGAATGGCTAAAATTAACAAATTAGAAAACAACAAATGTTGGCAAGGACATAGAAGGAGAAACCTCTTATACTGCAGGTAGGAATGCAAGCTATTGCAGCCTCTCTGGAAAACAATATGGAGGTTCCTTAAAAAGTTAAAAATAGAGCTACCCTACTACCCAACAACTGCACTACTAGGTATTTAGCCCAAAGATACAAATGTAGTGATCCAAAGGGACACCTGCACCTCAATGTTAAAGCAGCAGTGTCCATAATAGCTGGAAAGAGTCCAGATATCCACTGACAGATGAATGGCTAAAGAAAATGTGGTGTATATATACAATGGAATATTATTCAGCCATCAAAAAATGAAATCTTGCTATTTTCAATGATGTAGATGGAACCAGAGGATATTGTGCTAAGTGAAATAAGTTAATAGAGAAAAACAATTATCATATAATTTCACTCATATGTGGAATTTAAGAAACAAAACAGAGGAACACAGAGGAAGGGGGGGGGTAAAACAAGATGAAATCAGAGAGGGAGACAAACTGGAAGAGACTCTTAACCACAGGAAACAAACTGAGGATTGCTGGAGGGGAGATGAGTGGGGGGATGGGGTAAGTGGGTGATGGGCATTAAGGAGGGCATGTGATATAATGAGCACTAGGTGTTATATACAACTGATGAATCACTTAACTCTACCTCTGAAACTAATAATACATTGTATTAATTAACTGAATTTTTAAAAATTTAAATTTAAAAAAACAGTGCAAGAATGAACCAATACTCCCTAAGGTCTATGGGCATGGCCTGAGACAACTGTCATACATCAGAAAGAACTCTTCTTTTTATTTATTTATTTTTTAAAGATTTTATTTATTCACTTGACAGACAGCGATCACAAGCAGGCAGAGAGGCTGGCAGAGAGAGAGAAGGGAGTGGGCTCTTTGCTAAGAAGAGAGCCCGATTCAAGGCTCAATCCCAGGACCCTGGGATCATGACCTGAGCCAAAGGCAGAGGCTTTAACCTACTGAGCCACCCAGGTACCCCAGAACTCTTCTTTTTAAAAAAAATTTTTTTTAAAGATTTTATTTATTTGACAGACAGAGATCACAAGTAGGCAGAGAGGCAGGCAGAGAGAGAGAGAGGGAGCAGGCTCCCTGCTGAGCACAGAGACTGATGTAGGACTTGATCCCAGGACCCTGAGATCACCACCTGAGCCGAAGGCAACGGCTTAACCCACTGAGCCACCCAGGCGCCCCCAAAAATATTTATTTTAGAGAATAAGAGAGTGCCCACACATACACACAGCATGGGGCGGGGGCAGGTGGACAGTCTTAAGCAGACTCTACCCTCTCATGACCCTGAGGTCACAACCTGAGCCACAATGAAGAGTTGGACACTTAACAGACTGCACCACCCAGGTACCCCCAGAAAGAACTCTTTTTACTTGAAGAATTCAAATGATTTTTCTTTCTACTCCATAATATAGCTTTATTTATTATAACTGCAAATAATAATATAAGATAGCAAAATGCCTATTCCTCAAATAAATCAAACAAACCTTAACAAATTTAACAGAACTGCTATCATACTAAGTCTGTTCTCTCATTCCTAATGGGGTAAACTAGAAAATTAATAAAAATATTTTTAACTATTACTATAAATATAGAAGGATATTAGAAAGTCCCCAGTATAGGACTAAACACACTTCTAGATAATCTGTGGGTCAAAAAGGAATGGAAATTAGAAAACATTTCTCAGGGACGCCTGGTGGCTCAGTCAGTTAAGTGTCTCCTTTGGCTCAGGGTCCTGGGATTGAGTTCCACATCAGGCTCCCTGCTCAGCAAGGAGTCTGAATCTCCCTCTACCTGCCACTCCCCCTACTTGTGTGCTCTCTAGCTCTCTTGTTCTCTTCCTCTCTCTGGCCAATATATAATTAAATCTTAAAAAAAAAAGGAAAGAAAACATTTCTCACTGAATGAAATAGAATTGTAAATATTAAAATCAGAGGGGTGCAGTTAAAGCTGCGCTTAAAGGTAACTTAATTACAGTAAATGTTTGTGTTAGAACAAAGGAAAGGCCTCAAATCAATCTCAGCTTGCATCTTAAGAAACTAGGAAAGAAAAGAGCAAATTAAAACCAAACCTTACAGAAGTGAGAGAACATAAAAACAGGAACAAAAATCAAGGAACTTGAAAACAGAAAACCAACAGGAAATTAATATAGAAGCTGGTTATTTGACAAGATGGATAAAACTGATAAAGCTCTAGCCACTGTTAACAAAAACTGAAGGCTAAAGACATAAATGATCAATATCAGGAATGAGAAGAGCTATCACTACAGATCCTGCAAACATTAACATTATAATAATGGAATAAATACTTCAAATGACTCTATACCATAAATCCAACAACATATGTGGGTTAAGCCTCTGCCTTCAGCTCAGGTCATGATCTCAGGGTCCTGGGATCAAGCCCCGCACTGAGCCCCGCACTCGCACAATGCCCCGCATTCGGGCTCTCTCTCAGCAGGGAGCCTGCTCCCCCCTCCCACCTCTGGCTGCCTCTCTGCCTACTTGTGATTTCTGTCTGTCAAATAAATTAAAAATAAAGTCTTTAAAAAAATAAAATAAAATGGACCAATTCCTTGAAAAACAAATCACCAAAACTCATTCAAGAAAGAATAGGTAAACTAAACAGTTTTACATCTACTCAAAAACTTGAATTCAAATTTCAAACCTCTTCAACAAAAGAAAACTCCAGGCCCAGATTTCACTAGAGAATTTTAACAAAAACTTAAGAAAGAAATACTATGAATTATACAAATCCTTTTTAGAAAATAGAAGACGATGAACATTCCCTAACTCATTCTATGAAGCCAGTATTACCCCAAAACAAAATCAGACAAAGACATTGTAACAAGAGAAAAACATAGGCCAATATCCTCATGAACACAGATGTAAAAATCCTCAACAACAAAGTTAGCAAACTGAACTCAGCAATATATGAAGAATGGCATCAATCTGAGGAATATAAGGCTGGTTAAAAATCTGAAAATTGCTCTGTTTTACCATATTAATGGACTAAAAAGGAAGAGCAGTGGATCATCTCAATAGATACTGGAAAAAAATCATTTGACAAAATTTAATACCTCTTACTGAAAAAAATACTCAGAAAACTGGGAAAAGAACTTAACCTGACAAAGGACATCTATATAAAACATACAGCTAACATCATATTTAATGATTAAACACTGAATGCTTTTCCCTTAAGGTCAGGAACAAGGCAAGGATGTCCACTCTGACCACTCCTATTCTATTAGAAGCTCTAGCCAATGTAATAAAAATAATCTGCAAAGGAAGGAATAAATCTGTCTCTGTTCACATATCACTTAACTATCTACATAGAAAATCCCACAGATGAGCACCTGGGTGGCTCAGTGAGTTAAGTGTCTACCTTTGGCTCAGGTCATGATCCCAAGGTCCTGCAGGGAATCTCCCTCTGCCCTTCTCCCAGCCTGTGCTTTCTTGTGCTCACTCTCCTCAAATAAATAAATAAAATCTTTTTTAAAAAATCCCATGGAATCTACAAAAAGCTTCTATAACTAATGAGCAAGTTTGGAAAACATTGGAAAAAAAATCTTTGTAACTTTGAAGCAGGTGGAGTTCCTATAGTATCAAAAACACAATCCATTATAAAAATTGGATTTTATTGAAATTAAAAATTTTTGCTCTGCAAAGACACTGTTAAGAGAATGAAAAGACAAAGAGAAAGAGAGAGAGAATGAAAAAAAAAGTCACATTCTGGAAGAAAGTATTTGCCAATCATGCTTTTCACAAAAGACTTATAATCAGAACATGTTTTTAACAAAACTCAACAAGAAAACAACCAATTTAAAAGGACAAAAGAGGGCGCCTGATTGGCTCAGTGGGTTAAGCCCCTGCCTTCGGCTCAGGTCATGATCTCAGGGTCCTGGGATTGAGTCCCGCATCCGGCTCTCTGCTTGGCAGGGAGCCTGCTTCCTCCTCTCTCTCTGCCTGCCTCCCTGCCTACTTGTGATCTCTCTCTGTCAAATAAATAAATAAAATCTTAAAAAAAGAAATAAATAAAAGGACAAAAGATCTCAAACAGACTCTTCACCCAAAAGATATATAAAAAGCAAGTAAGCATAGGAAAAGATACTCAACATCATTAATCGTTAAACACAAATCACAGCCTAAATGAAATATTTCCACACACCTATCTGTATATTTAAAATTTTATTTTAAATGGCAATACCAAGTGCTGGTAAGATGCAAAACAAGTAGAACTCTCATAAATTGCTGGTAGGAGTGCAAAATGGTACAATTAGTACGATTTGGGAAATAGTTTGGCAGCTTCTTATACAGTTAAATAAACAACTACTGTAAGATTCCAGCAATCTTACACCTAATCACACTAGATAATTATGCCTAGATAATCTACCCAAGAAAAGTATTCACATGGGAAACTACACACAAATGTTTATGATTTATAATTCATAGTTGTCTAAAATGGAAACAACTCAGATGTCCTTCAATCAGGGAATGGATAAACAAACTTTCATACACACCTACTATGCAGTATATAGAATACTACTCAGCAATATAAAGGAATGAACTACTGATATATGCAACAAGTTAGATGAATGTCAAATTCTAAGTTTGCTAAGTATGCTAAGTTGAAAGAAGGCAGTGTCAAAATACTACCTACTATATGTTTCCCTTTATATGGCCTTCTAGAAAAGGAGAGTCTATGGTGATAACTGATCAGTGGTTGCCAGGAATCAAGTGTGGAGGGAAGGTGTCACAGAAGGTTAGCACAAGGTCAGGAGTGATGGAACTTTTTGTCTCTTGATTGTGGCGGTGGCTACACAGTTATGCATTCCTCAAAACTCAAAGAACTACATAACAAAAAGAGAGATTCTTACTTTTATAAATTAAAGAGGAAACAACACAACATAAGCAACTTACCAGCTAAATACTGAAACAATGCATCTGCCTCAGGAACAGCTTCTCACATTTTGGGAAAACAGACAAGGGAAGGAAGAACCCACAGGAGAGAAGGGAACACTACATGGGGAAGATGATCCTTGAAATGGGCCCACTGGAAGAACTGCAGGGGCAAACACGGAAAGATATAAAAGTACATATCCAGTGTGGCATCCAGTGTGGCAAGGACAAATGGTATGGAAGGTAAAGAAGAGAAAAGGTGAAGACCTTGTATGCTATACCAAGGAGTGCTGACTTTATTAGCAAAGAGGAGCCAAATGAATTTACATGCCCAGGAGTGACATGATTTTGTCTTACCACTATTATAGCTATGAGAAGGGAAAGAACATATGCAGGGAGATGAAAGAAGAGGAACTAATAAAACTTTGAGGGAAAAGATGAGAATTAATCAGGCAGTAGTGAAGAAAAGATGAATGCAAGTGACATATCGGAGAGCCGTATTATAAACACAGATAAATGAATGACATGAGGCATGAGGAATGGATAGGCCATGCCTCAGTAAGGTTTCTCACTTAGCTAGGAAAAGTAGGAGAAAAAGCAGATCTAAAAGTTTTATTTGTAGGGGCGCCTGGGTGGCTCAGTGGGTTAAAAGTTTTATTTGTAACTTGCTGAGTTTGAGGTGGCTGCAAAGCCTTCACGTGAAATGGGTATGAGACAGCTGCTAATGCAAGCGGAACTATCATTCTGAAACTCAGTGCCTTTTTCTCTTAGACTCCCAATATGGGTTTCTGGACTCAACTCACAGAGGAACCAGATACTGACCAGAGCTAAACTGGCTACAAGATCACTAAAGGGCGGGGCGCCTGGGTGGCTCAGTGGGTTAGAGCCTCTGCCTTCAGCTCAGGTCGTGATCTCAGGGTCCTGGGATCGAGCCCCACGTCAGGTTCTCTGCTCAGCAGGAAGCCTGCTTCCCTTCCTCTCTCTCTGCCTGCCTCTTTGCCTGCTTGTGATCTCTGTCTGTCAAATAATTAAATAAAATCTTCAAAAAAAATTTAAAAAAAAAAGATCACTAAAGGGCAACCTGGACAAAGAAGACTAGAAGTGAACATTGCAACTTGACACATGACAACTAGACAGACAACCACCCCAGGTGCTGTGGGAGGGCAAGAAGAGCCAGTTCACAGAATTCATGCTTAAATGAGTTGTAGGTGCCAAAACCATGCCATCTGGAGAAAACCAGAGGGATATGAGCATACAGGAGTTCTTGCTCAGAGATAAAGATTCTGGATAATGGGAAAGGGAAACAAATGTTCCCTTTGACCTGGAGTTATTTTCTCTCAGAGATAATGTACTTGTCTTCCCCAAGAGCTTCTGTAAAAGTAAATGTGGGCCTCAGGAAACTAGGAAAAAGAGAGGGGCCTTGCTCAACTTGATAAAGAGTATCTACAAAAAGCCTATTATCATACTTAATGATAAGAAACTCAAAATTTTCCCACTAAGATCAGGTACAAGGCAGAAATGACCTCTCTCAACTACCTTTCTTTTCTTCAAAGATTTATTTTACTTATTTTAGAGAGAGAGAGAGAAAGAGAGGGGTGGGGCGGGGGGTAAAGGGACAGATGGACAGGGAGAGAGAAACACAAGCAGATTCTTTGCTGAGTGCAGAGCCCAACACAGGGCTCAATCTCAAGACCAACCGTGAGATCAGACCTAAGCTGAAACCAAGAGTTGGACACTTAACTGACTGTGCCACCCAGGTCCCCTCAACTACTGCTTTCCAACATCATACTAGAAGTTCTAGCTAATGCAACAAGAAAAAGCAGTAAAAGGTATAAAAATTGGGAAGAAAGAAGTAGAACTGTCTTTGTTCACAGTAAAATTATCTGTATAAAGAATCTAAAAGAACTGACAAACAAAAAAAATTCCTGGAACTATTAAGCAATTCAGGGCAAGGCTGAGATGCAAAGTTAATATGAAAAAGTTAATTGCTTTCCTATATACCAGCAATGAACAAATGGAATTTGGAATTGAAAGCACAATAACATTCACACTAGCACCCTCAAAAATGAAATACTCAAGTATAAATCTAACAAAATATATACAATGTCAATATAAGGAAAACTGTAAAATTCTGACAAACAAAATCAAAGAACTACATAAATGGAGGAATATTCCATTTTCATGGATAGGAAGACTCAATATTATCAAAATGTCATTTCTTCCCAACTTGATCTATAGATTCAAAGCAATCCTAAACAAAATCCCAGCAGGTTATTTTGTGGCTTCAACAAACTGATTAAAAGTTTACATGGAAAGACAGAAGACCTAGAATAGCCAACACAATAATTTTTTTTTAAAGATTTTATTTATTTATTTGACAAACAGAGATCACAAGTAGGCAGAAAAGCAGGCAGAGAGAGAGGAGGAAGCAGGTTCCCTGCTGAGCAGAGAGCCCGATTCGGGGCTTGATCCCAGGACCCTGGGCAGAGGCTTTAACCCACTGGGCCACCCAGGCACCCCAAGCCAACACAATATTAAAGAAGAACAAGGTTGAAGGAATGATATAATTGGACCTCAAGACTTACTATAAAGCTACAGTAATCAAAACAAAATGATATTGGTGAAGGAACTGACAAACTGATCAATGGAACAGAAGAGAGGGCCCAGAAATAGACCCATGTAAATACCAGGTCCTTGGCAACTTATCTTTGACAAAGGATCAGGGGCAATACAATGGAGCAAAACAGTCTTTTTAACAAATAGAGCAAAAACAAATGGACTTAGACATGCAAAAAAAAAAAAAAGTATCTAGACACAGATCTTACATTCTTCAGAAAAATTAACTCAAAATGGATTACTAACCTAAATGTAAAACACAAAACAATAAAACTCCTTGACAGTAACATAGGTGAAAACTCAGATAACCTTGGGAGTGATACAACACGAAAAGCATGATCCATGAAAGAAAAATTTGATGAGCTGGATTTTAATGAAATCGTTTTGGGGTGCCTGGGTGGCTCAGTCATTAAGCGTCTATCTTCAGCTCAGGTCATGATCTCAGGGTCCTGGGATTTAAGCCCTGCATCAGGCTCCCTGCTCGGTGGGAAGCCTGCCTCTCCCTCTCCCACGCCCCCTGCTTGTGTTTCCTCTCTCACTGTGTGTCTCTGTCAAATAAATAAATAAAATCTTTAAAAAAAAATTAAAATGTCTGTTTTGCAAAAGACAATGTAAAGAGAATGAGAAGACAAGCCACAGACTGGGAGAAAATATTTGCAAAAGACACAGTCGATAAAAGATTGTTACAAAATATACAAAGATTTCTAAAACCTCAACACAAAAATAATCCAACTTAAAAAATGGATAAAAGATACCTCAGCAAAAGTATACAGCTGGCAAATAAGCACATGAAAAGATGCTCCGGGTCATATGTCATCAGAAAATAAAAATTAAAACAAAATACCACTACACACCTATCAGAATGGCCAAAACCCATAACACTGTCAACATCAAATGCTGGTAAGGATAGAGAGCAACAGACACTCTTATTCATTGCTAGTGGGAATGCACAATAGCACAGCCACTCTGGTAGACAGTTTGGCAGTTTCTTACAAAACTAAACATACTCTTATCATATGACCCATCAATTGCAATCCTTGGTATTTATCCAAAGGAGATGAAAACTTATGTCCACACAAAAACCTGCACATGGAAAATTTTATTCATAACTGCCAAAATTTAGAAGCAACCAAGATGTCCTTCTCAGAAATGGATAAATAAATTGTGGTACATCCAGACAAGGGAATATTATTCAGCACTAAAAAGAAATGAACTATCATACCATAAAAGGTAAGGAGGAACCTTAAGTGCAACTACTAAGTAAAAGAAGCCAATCTGAAAGGGCTATATACTATGATTTCAATCATATGACATTCTGGAAAAGGCAAAACTATAAAGACAGTAAAAAGTTGCTGGGGGCAAGGAAGATGGGTGCTTGGATGGGCACCCAGGTGGTGGTTTTGGCTCAGGCCATGATCTCGGGGTTGTGGGATCGAGCCCCACATTGGGCTCCATGCTCTGCACGGAGTCTGCTTGAGATTCTCTCTCCCTCTTCTTCTGCCCCTCCCACTCATGTTCTCTCTCTCAAATAAATAAATCTTTAAAAAAAAAAAGTTGCCAGGGGGAGGAGATGGGCTAAATAGGCAGAACACAGAAGATTTTTAGAGCACTGAAAATACTCTGCATGATACCATAATGATCAATACATGCGCATAAAAGGGACAACACTAAGAGTGAGCCCTAGTATAAACTATGGACATTGAGTGATTATGATGTGTTGATGTAGGTTCACTGTAACAGACATACCGCTTGGTGAGTGATGTTGATAGTGGGAGAGACTAGGAATGTTTGGGGGAAGAGGTAGATGAGTAATCACTCTATCTTCCCCTTAATTTTGCGCTATGAACCTAACTAAAACTGCTCTCAAAAAGTTAAGTCTTCATAAAAGAAAATCAAATAAATGAAGGCATTTCCTTTAGATATGAACTTCCTTTTCTCACCATGATTCTCAGCTCTAATGTACTTGATCCTCATCTCTTGCTGCTGATGTACGTAGGTCCTCCAGGTCTGGAACATCAGGTTGTACAAGTAATATCTGAGAAGGGGAAAAAAAAAAGTAAATGGCATTTAAAAAAAATATTTATTTATTTATTTCTTAGTTTATTTATTTATAATCTCTACACCCAACATGGGGCTTGAACTCACAACCCTGAGA
This sequence comes from Taxidea taxus jeffersonii, assembly GCA_003697995.1. Taxonomy (NCBI): domain Eukaryota; kingdom Metazoa; phylum Chordata; class Mammalia; order Carnivora; family Mustelidae; genus Taxidea; species Taxidea taxus. Next base: position 10,436 of record ML100476.1, on the reverse strand, counting down.
TCAAGAGTCCCATGCTCCACAGACTGAGCTACTCAGGTGCCCCAAGTGGCATTTCTTTAAACCAAAAAAAACTCCTGGGATGCCTGGGTGACTCAGTTGGTTAAGCCATTGCCTTCAGCTCAGTTCATCATCCCAGGGTCCTGAGATTGAATCCCACATTGGGCTCCTTGCTCAGTGGGGAGACTGCTTCTCTCTCTGCCTCTACCTGCCACTCTGCCTGCTTGTGCTCTCTCTCTGACAAATAAATAAATACGATCTTTAAAAACAAACAAAACTCCTAATTCAATGTACTCAGTCCATTCTGTTCTCAGAAAGTAACATGGATACTTCTAATACAAAAAAAGCCATATTTATATCTTTTTAAAAAAAATTTTAAAAAGATTTTATTTATTTGACAGACAGAGATAAGTAGGCAGAGAGGCAGGCAAAGGTGGGGGGGAAGCAAGCTCCCTGCTGAGCAGAGAGCCCGATGCGGGGCTCCATCTGACCCGAGCCAAAGGCAGAGGCTTAACCCACTAAGTCACCAAGCGCCACGCCCTATCTGTATCTTAAGCTAAATTTCATTTCCCATAGTCACAGTGAAACCTGTTCTTGATGGAGAGTCATTCTCCTCACCTTACAGTATCACTAAGGAAAAATAGACTTTGAATTATATGCAAATAACTTTACATTCTCCTTACCTTACAATATTGCTAAGGAAAAACAGGCTTTGAATGATATGAGAATAACATCATCTTCAGCATTCACAAAGCTGTCACATTTGGAGTGACAGTCATAACTTTATCACCTTAATCATCCACATTATGGATAAAACATTACCTCTCTTCTGCACTAAACATAGTCAATGACACTTTTGTCTTTTCCTTCTCAATACATATACATACACTATACACATTAAGACTGTCAGTCCCTCCGTATTTTCACTATCCCATTTCCTAAGACTTGATTTCTTTTTTCTTAAGATTTTACTTATTTAGGGACGCCTGGGGGGCTCAGTGGGCTAAGCCTCTGCCTTCGGCTCAGGTCATGATCTCAGGGTTCTGGGATCAAGTCCTGCATCAGGCTCTCTGCTCCACAGGGAGCCTGCTTCCTCCTCTTTCTCTCTGCCTACTTGTGATCTCTGTCAAATAAATAAACAAAAAATCTTAAAAAAAAAAAAAAAAGTAGAACTACCATATGATCCGGCAATTTCACTTCTGGGAATATACTGGATATAAACAAAAACATTAGCTTGAAAAGGTATTTATACTCCCATGTTCACAGCAGCATTGTTTACAGCCAAGACATGGAAACAACATAAGTACCTAAGTGTCCACAGATGGGTGAATGGATGCAGTTGTGATATATATATATACATACACACACATACATACTTACATACACACACACACACAGGAATAAAACGCAAAGAAATCCTGCCATTTGTGACAACATGGATGAACCCTGAAGGTATGATACTGAGTGACTAAGTCAGATAAAGACAAGTACTCTATGATCTCACTTACATGTGGAGTCTAAAAGCAAACACAAAAAACTTACTGAAAAAGATCATATTTGTAGTACCAGAGGCAGGGGTGGGAGAGGGAACTGGAGGAAACTGGTCAAAAGGCACAAACTTCTAATTATAAAATAGAGAAGTACTGGAGATGAAATGTACAACATGATGCCTATAGTTACCACTGCTGTATGATATGTATGAAAGCTGTTAAGAGAATAACTCCTGGGATGCCTGGGTGGCTCAGTTGGTTGGGTGTCTGCGTTCAGCTCGGGTAATGGTCCTGGGATCGAGCCCCGCGTTGGGCTCCCTGTTTGGCGGGGTCTGCTTCTTCCTTTCCCTCTGCTCTTCTACCTGCTTGTGCTCACTCTCATTCTCTCTCTCTCTCTCTCCAATAAATAAATAAAAAATACTAAAAAAAAAAAAGAAAGAATAACTCCTAAGACTTTCTATTATAACTAAAAAAATTTTTTTAATAAAAAAATTGTATTTATTTATTTGAGAGAGACAGAGAGAGAGAGAGAGAAAAAACATGAGTGGGGGGAGGGGCAGAGGGAGAAGGACAAATAGACTCCCTGCTGAACAGGGAGTCCAGTGCAAGTAGGATCCCATGACCTTGATATCATGACCTGAGCTGAAGTCAGATGCTTAACAGAATGAGCCACCCAGCTCTTTTCTTGTTTTCCCATTTCTTTTTATTGTATCTGTATGAGATGATGGATGTTAACTAAACTTACTCTGGTAATCATTTCACAAGTCAAACTTTTACGCTGTACATCTAAAACTCATACAGTAATATATGTCAATTATACATCAATAATACTGGGGGCAAAAACTTTTTCTTCTTGGGGTGCCTGGGTGGCTCAATTGGTTGTGTCCGACTCTTGACTTTGACTCAGGTCATGGGATCGGACCCTAAGCCAGGCTCCCTGCTCAATGGGGAATCTGCTTGAGATTCTCTCCCTCTCTCTCTCTGCTCACACTTTTTCTCTCTCTCTCAAATAAGTGAATCTTTGGAAAACAAACACCAAAAATCTCTCACCTTTGGACCAGAAACATGCTAACAATTAACTACTTAATAATGTGTACCAATAAAATTCAAGTAATGTAACAAGAAATCTGACCTGTAGTGACAGTCTGCTCGAACACAGAGTTTCCACTCTCGCTGGAAAACCCACCACTCTTCTTTCCATTCTTCAAAGGCCTTCCGAAGTATTCTTTGCTCATAGTAAAACCTTCAGCAATAAACAAAAATCAGAGATCCATGATTATGTGGGAGCTGATATTTATTTCTAAATTAGTTTCATACTGCCTTTACTCTCTCATAGAAAAGCGTGGCTCATTATTTGACAATACCAGAATAGAACAAAAACATTTTTCAGACCAAAATCTTTGAACTATTTAAATTAGAAAACTTAAAAATGTTATACTATAGATCTTACCAATTAGAGAGGTTAAAGTAAAATGAAACTCTGACTTTCCAAGTTTCCAAGTTAAGAATTATTCTCCAGTTTTTTGTTTCCCTTCATCAGACTAAACAATATTTTTGATTAGTAAAAAGCTGTAACTACCCTTCCCATTTACATAAACATAAGATTAAAAATTATAAGCAAATGCCTAATGGTACCTAGTACTTACAGGAACAGAGCATATTAGTTTAACTGAAATTTAGCCAAAGGAGCTATAAAAACAGCCAAAGAGAGGTAGAGGAAATAAAGGGGCGAAAGCCAATTAGAAAGAAAATAAGAGCAATGGCAGATTCTGTTGATGCTA
>ML100475.1:49243-64182 GCA_003697995.1 Taxidea taxus jeffersonii | reverse complement strand
CAGGCTCCCCGCTGAGCAGAGAGCTGAATGCAGGGCTTGATCCAGGACCCTGAGATCACGACCTGAGCTGAAGGTAGAGGCTTTAACCCACTGAGCGACCCAGGCGTCCCACACTGATGATATTTTAACTAAGGGAGATACTGATATGATTTACACACTTAGAGATCAGCTTTATACCTATGCGCAAAAATGGACTGTTAGGTGACACGATGGAAGTATGGGATCTTATAGGAGACCATTGTAGGTGAGGAGACAATGGTGGCTTGGGATGGAGGTAGAAACGATGAAAAAGTGTTTAGATTACATTTTGAAGGCATGGTTGACTAGATATACTGTTGAATTGGATGAGTAGAGGAGAAAATTGGAATATGAAGGATTATTTATCGCTCATTTTTTGAAAATGGAAGTGGTAATTATGAATAGAAGTCAGAGCAGAGTTGAGGCAGAAAATCCTGAGTCCTGCCCTAAAGCCGTAAATTAATTGCCTGTTAGATATATGTATTAGTTTCCTGTGGCTGCAGTTAACAAAGTACTACAAACATGGTAACTTAAAAAACAGAAATTTATTCTCTCATAGTTCTGGAGACTAGAAGTCCAAAATCCATTTCAGTGGCTGAATTCCAGGTGTCAGCAGGCCCACATGTCCTTCAGAGGCTCTGATCCATTTCTTGCTGCTTCCAGCTTCTAATGGCTGCTGGCATTACCTGGTTCCATGGTCACATTGCCTTCTCTTCTTCTGTGTGCCTTCTCTTCTGCCTATGTGTAATTTGTTCCTATCTCTTTCTTATAAGGACACATATAACTGCATTTCAGTTCCACCCAGATAATTCAGGGTAAGTTCCCCACCTCAAGACCCTTAGTGACATCAGCAAAGACTTTTTCTTTCCAAATAAGGTCACAATCATAGGTTCAGAAATTAGGATATGGACATCTCTAGGGGTAGGGGACAGTTTTCAGGCTACCATAACATTAGAGAGGAATATTCAGCTGAATACATGTACCTAAACCTGACAAGGTTTTAGGACCTAAAGATATGAATTGAAGAGTTGTCAGTATATAGATGCTTGTGAAGCCATGGGACAGGTGTGATCAGTTAGGGTGGAAGAGGACAGCTGAGGATGGGCCCTGAACAGAGGAGGAGGTTCCTGAGACAAGGATGGGATAGGGAATGAAAGAGGAAGATGTGGTGCCTCATAATCTAAAGGAGAAAAATATTTTAAGGAATAAGTCACTCAATACATCAAATGCAGAGAAGAGGTCGGTTAAGATGGGATAGAGAATCAACCATTGCTTTTGGTCAAAAGGAGTTAGTGAGTGGTGAACATAAAATTCCAAGCAAAATTGGTGAAGAGGAAATGGGAGTTCTATTTCTGGCAGTATGGTGTTCTCAATAATCTGACAACCACACAGTTTAAAAAAAGAACTTGAAATGTTTGATAAAATATAGCAAACATCCTCTCAACTATATGGCAGAACTTACAAAGAAAAAAAATAGTAGAACTCCTCAGAGCTCCAAAGAAAGAGGGAGCTGGAAACAGAGGGTGAGCCATTATAGAAGGGCTTCTTCTGCCCTGAAAGTATTTGCCTATCTGAAATGTGGTCTTTAATGGCTGCACGGTTTTGGTATTGAGACACATACCTAAACCTGCCTTGAAATGTGATTTATAACAATATCTGTCCAGAAAGAAAGACAACAACAAATTTTGTCAAATTTGACCTGGGATCTGGATTTAAACAGATTTCCTGGATAATTTTAACCGCAGTCCAATTTACAAGGGTTGGGTTTTGAATTTATAATATTGTCCAGGGCAGTAAATGCCAAGCCAAGAAATTAGTAAAAAATGGTCCTGGTTCACAACAACCCAGGATGGTGAAACAGAACTAAGAAAATCTCTTCTGGGCAATAATGCTGTGCCATCAATCCAGAGAATGTAGAATTTCTAACCCTAAATGCAAGACTATAAACACAAGAGGAAACAAGCCACCATTGCTGAACTCTAGAGGGAGAATTATGAACAGGGTTGGACTCCTAAGACTTTCAGATAATGAAAGCTGATTTCATATATTATTTTCTTTGATGATTTAGCTTTAAAGAAATAGTAGTAAAAAGTATAAAGAAATAAAAGGTTGAATACATGAGAAAACCACTGCTAACCAAAAAAACCAGATTTGAACAAAGCAACCAACAGAAATTTAGAAATTAAATATATAATAATTGCAATTTAAAACTCTGTGGATGGTGAAAGAACATGTTAAATCCAGCAGGGAAAAAAAAAAAGTGTTAGAAAGCAGACCTGAAGAAACCACTGCTAAAGAAACAGAGACACAAGAGGATGGAAACTCTGAAAGAGAGGTTAGGAGATGTAGAAGATGGAATGATGTATCAGTTATCTACTGCTGCATAACAAAATATCTGAAAACAGGGCTTATAACAACACTGGCGTTTTTCTCATTCTCTGAGTTGTTGGGTAGTTTGGCTACTAGTTCCACCTGGACTCATACTCACATACCTGGGATTATCTCAAGTGTTGCTTAGGCTCAGTGAGGAAAACTAGGATAGCTGGACCTCTCTCCTCATAAAAATCTTCATCCCCACGAAGGCTAGATCACCTTTTTCACATGGTGGTGCAGTGTTCCAAGGGACCAAGGTCTCACACGTAAGGGCATTATCAAGTCTTCTTGTGTCACATTTGCTAATATCTCAACAGGCAAAGGAAATCACTGGCCAAGTTCAGAGTCAATGTGGGAGGGAATAATCTGGGAATACTGAGAAGCATTATGGTAGCATTTATTACAAATGAGAAAGCCTAACATAATTCTCAGGGGGATTCCAGAAAGAATGGAAAGGATTAACAATTAAGAGAAATGGAGAGGGGCAATGTCCTAAGAGTTAGTGGCTAAGACTTTTCCAGAATTGATTTTATTTGGATTTTTTTATCTCTTTCCCATTCTCTCTTGACATGGAATATTCAACTAATCCAAAGTACCATCTTAACACTTAGTATAAGATATCAGAGAGCCAAAGTTACAGAAAAAAAGATTATCCACAAAGAAATAACAAATAGGTTAATAGTTAACTTCTTAACTCTAATGATGATGTCAGACAGTAAGGTAATATTTATTTTTATTTTATTTTTTAAAGATTTTATTTATTTGTTAGAGAAAGAGAGAGAGAGAGAGAGAAAGACAAAGAGAGGGAGAGAGCACAAACAGGGAGAAGAGGGATAAGAGGACTCCCTACTGACCAGGGAGCCTGATGTGGAATGTGGGGCTTGATCCCAGAACCCTAAGACCATGAGCTGAGCTTGAAGGCAGATGCTTAACCCACTGAGCCACCCATGTGTCCCTAAGATAATATCTTTAAAAGCTGAGCCAAAATAACTGTCAACATAGAAATCTATATACCCAATAGACCATTTTTCTAGAATAAAACTAAAATAAAGATTTTCAGAAAATTGAAAACTAGCAGAGTTTGCACCTAAGTGATTATCAATGAAGGAAAATTTAAAGAATGTATTTCGGGAAAAAGGAAGTGACTCCAGAAAGAAGTCTGAGATGCAGAAATCCATGATAAGAAAAGAAATTGAGAAATGCAGGCACATCTAATCTAACATTAGCTGTATAAACAATAATAATAGTGTCTAATCTGGAAGGTATAAATAGTGAATTTAAAATACTAGGGAATATAACAGTAAGTTGAGACATACAATCTTAAAGAATATGGATGTTCTCTATGTTTGTTAGAAGAATAAAAATGTTGATGTATTTAGAATTTGTTAGGTCTGAGTATTAATAATTTAGAAATAACTATTAGTAAAATAGATAAACAATGAATTTTGGAATGCTGAAAAAAATTTTAAAAAAGAAAAATAAAATCTAAGCAAGTGTAGATAATATTTCAAATTAAAAAGGCAAAGACTGAAAGAAAGCAGAAGAAAAACAATCATAGAAGAGGCAAGGTAAATGCAAAACACAAATGTGTATGTATCAGTAATTTAAAGAAGTAATAGTGGTGTAAAGTCCCATTCCAATACAGTGATAAAGGGAAAAGAAGGCAAGAAGGGAGGAAGGAAGGGAAACAAGAAAGATGACAGGCAGCCTTTATGACAGGCAGGCTTTATGTTATCTGGCACCTTTATGTTATCTAGCATAGGCCCTCCTAAATACAAGAATGCAGAAAGGTTAAAAACAAAGGTATAAAAGGTATAGGCCAGAAAATATTAACAAAAGTAAAGATGGCATAGGAATATTAATACCAGATTATAGCCTTATTTTTAAAGACCTTTATCCTTAGAGATAGAGAGGGAAGCTTCATAATAAGTGACACAATTCATAAAGAAAACAAAAGAAGATTCCAGACGGGGGACATGTGGATATGCTGAGACAGTGGCCTGCAGAGAGGATAGAGAAGCCCCAAGCCCCTTCCCACAAACCCTCCCCTACGTATCTCTAAGCTTTGCCATCACTCACTCACAGGATGAAAAGATTTAAGCTCCATAGTGCCATATAGAGGAAGTCCCTTCTTAAACACTCATGGCTTTCAGCTTTTTATTTAGGGTGAACATTATATACCTAGAGATGAAAATGCAGATATAGGGAGTGACCTCAGCAAAATGACAGCATAGGAATTTCTAGCACCCATCTCCTCCCAGAAACATAATTTTGAATAGCAATGAAAATACCTTCATAAGAGCTAGATTCCAGGTGAGAAATGACAGCACCTGAGTGAAGCACAGAAATAAGAAAAGATGGAGTAGGCAGCATAGAGAAAATAGATTCATATTACCTTCCCCCCCTCCCCCAAGCCTGGGCAGCACAGCAGAGAGACTCCCTCCCTGTGGAGGAGGAAGAGAGGAAAGTGAGGTCCTGACTTTACCACAGGCCCCAGGGCAGGCTTGCTCCAGCACTAGGCCAAGTCCTGTAAGTGGCTTCCATAGCATCAGGCCCCCAAAGGGCTCCCATGAGCCCAGGCCTCCCACCCACCTCAGTACCAACAGGCTCCCATGACCCCAGATAACTACTAGGACATTAGGCAGCTCTTGTAACCCCAGGATCCCAGCAGGCTCCCACAAACCCATGCTGTTAGCATATCCCTGTGCTGTCCAATTCCAGAAGCCTTAGGTAATGCCAGGATTCCAATCAGCCCCCATGGACTCAGCCTCCAGGTGGGCCTCAAGAACCCAGGCTCCCAGCCATGCCCATCACCAGGCTAACTACTATGGACTTGGGGTTTTGACACCCCCTCAGCACCAGGTAAACTCCTGCAGCCCCAAGCCCCCAGCCCACATCAGTGCCAGTTCAGCCCCTGTGGACCTAGGCTCTAGACTAGCTCTTAAGGACCTAGGCTCCTGACCTGCCCCAGTGCTAGAACAGCCCCTGCAGAACTAACTTTAAGGTTGGCCTCCAAAACCCCAGCTTACAGTCAACTCCTATAGCCCAAGCTCCAGTCTAACTTTAGCACCAGGTGGGCCTCCACAGCCCAAGTCTCTAGGCTGTCTCCTGCAAAACCAGGCTCCCAAATACAGATGCTGGGCACATCCCAGGGGTCCCTGGCACCCGTGTGGCCCCAGTAAACACAGGCTCTATGCTGATCTTCATGTACCAAGTGCCAAGTTTGCCCATCTGCTGACCTAGGAACCCGACTAGTCTGTTATAGGACTGTAGCAACAAGCCTGACAGCAGATACCAACAAATGGTCCACCTAGAATCTCCAGACAGGCTGACTGTTACAGAAGATTTGAATAGACATTTTTTCCAGAGAAGACATGCAAATTGCCAACAGATGCATGAAAAAAATGTTCAACGTCACTAATCATCAGGGAAATGCAAACCAAAAACACATGAGATATTACCTCACACTGCTTAGACTGGCCCTCAACAGAAAGACAAGAGATGAGTGATGAGGAGATAGAGAAAATAAAATCCTTGTGCGTTGCTGATTAAACTGTAAACTATAGAAAATGACATGGAGACTCCTCAAAAATTAAGAATAAATCTACCATATGACCCAGCAATCCCACCTCTGTGCATAAATTAATAGGAAATGAAGCCACTGTCTCAAAGAGACAGCTGCACTTCCATGATCACTGCAGCATTATTCACAATGGAATCAACCTTAGTGTCCATCACCAAAAGGATGGATAAAGAGGATATGTTGTATATATATATGTATGTATGTACAATGGAATATTATTCAACCATGAAAAAAGGATATCCTGCCATTTGTAATAATATGGATTAAACCATGAAGGCATTACACTAAGTGAAATAAGTCAGGCAGAGAAAGACAAATACCATATGTTTTGCCCTATATATGGAATCTTAAAAAGCCAAACTTACAAAAATAGAGAGTAGAATGCTACTTACTAGGGAGAGGGGGAAGGGGGATGCAGGAAATGGGGAGATGTTGGTCAAACTTGGTGGTCAAAGATGTTGGTACAAACTCTCAGCTATGAGAGGAGTAAGTTCTGGAGACATAATGTACAGCATGGTGGCTGAAGTTAACAATTCTGTGTTAGATACTTGAAAGTTACTAAGAGAGTAGATCTTAAATGTTATTAACACACAGACACAGAAAGGGTAATAATGTGAAGCTATGGTAATAATCTTATTGTAGTAACCATTTTGCAATGTGTATGTGTATAGAATAATTACATTGTAACTTCAAATTTACAAAAGTTATGTCAATAATACCTTGGTAAAGTTGGGAAAAACATAATAATCTAAAACATATAAGCAGCAATTAACATGACTTTTCAAAATATGTTTATAGAATTACAAGGAGAGGGGTGCCTGAGTGGCTCAGTGGGTTAAGGCCTCTGCCTTCAGCTCAGGTCATGATCCCGGGGTCCTGAGATGGAGCCCTGCATCTGACTCCCTGCTCAGCTCAGCAGGGAATCTGCTTCTCTCTTTCTCTGTCCCTCCCCCTGCTTGTGTTCTCTCTCGCTTGCTTGTGTGTGTTCTCTCTCAAATAAATAAATGAAACTAAAAAAAAAGAATTACAAGAAGAAATTAACAAATAAAGTATAATTAGGGAAAATTTTATGCTGTTCTCTGTAATGAGTAGATAAAGCAGAAGAAAAGTCAGTAATTCTATGTAAGATTTAATAAGCTTGCCCTACAGATACAGAGAATGCAGCATCTCAGGTTAGAGATTACACATTCATTTTGGGCACATTTGAAACATTTAGGGGGAAAAATGACCATAGGGTATACCATAAAAGACATTTTAACAAATTTTGTAGAATTAATGGAGCATCCACATACTCTGAGCACAATATAATTAAGGCAGATACTTTTTTTTTGACAAAATTACTAAAACAATAAATAGATGTGAAAATTAGAAACATACTTCTAAATAATTCATGGGTTAAAAATCATTAAAGAAGTGTAAAAATACTTAGAACTCTTCAATAACAAACATAAAATCTAGCAAAACTTTGAGTAACTGCTCCAGCAGTCAGTACAAGAATGTTTTAAAATTAATGTGCTATTACAAAAATGAAAATGAGAATGATCATGAGGAAAGTAGAATGGATAAAGCAATAAAGATAGGTGGAAACAAATGAAATTAAAAATAAACATTTATAGAGAAGGTCAAAAAAACTAAACACATGTTCTTTGGAAAGGTTAAGCACTAAACCTTTGAGAAGGTTAATGAAGAGAAAAGAGAGAAGCCACAAACACATATTTGCAACAGAAAGAGGTATATAACTACAAATAAAGGAGAAATGATAAGGGATGCTAATTCTTTTTGCATTTGCATATTTGAAACTTGCCAAGAGCATAGATCCTAAAAAGTTCTCATCACCAGAAAAAAAAAATGCTATGACTACATCTGTTGATGGTTAACTAGTATTAGTGTAATTATTTTGCAATACATAGATAGTATTGAATCATAATATATACCTGAAATTAATATAGTATTATATGTCAATTATTCCAATAAATAAATAAATAAATAAATAAATAAATGGCATCTGTATTGGATTACTGAACCAGTTAAAAGGAATGAAGGGAGGGAGGGAAGAAGAAAGGAAGAAAGGATGAATGACATTGAGAGAGTAAGAACAAATTGTCTTTTATGATGAGCAAATTGAAAGAGCAAAGGCAAGACTTTTAACTAACTTTGCATAGCACCTGTCAGAGTCCAGAGTTGAGTCTATCTAAACAAAACAATATGGTCAGTTTCTACATTAAAAAGCTTTGGTAAAGTCATTTGAAATATTAAAGAAAAAAGGTAGAACAACTTGAGGATAATAATTTTGGAAACTAAGAGGAAGTAAATTATTTTCTAAGGAAAATATGACTTGTAAAAGTGAATTCCAAATTAAGTTGAAAATCTAAGAAGCCTCGTAACCATTAAAGATTTTGAAAAAACAACTATAAATCTACCCATAAAATCACACCACACTAAGACTATTTTATTGGTGATACCTAGCAATCAGACTATTTTATTGGTGATACCTAGCAATCATTCAGGTTAGGCGTATATCTAAACTGTACAAATTCTTACAGGAAATGGAAAAAGAACACTCATTCTGTAACCCATTCTATGAGGACAGTGAATCAGGCTTTCTCATGCACACATAGGAAAGGGGTACACATAAAGAAAGGAAAATCCCTGGTGATCTCACTTATGAATAGAGAAAAAAAATTAGTAAATAAAATACATTTATTTATTATTTATACATAGTTATTTAAATATAAACAAACATTTATTGAAAAATAATTCAATATAGCCGCTATGCTATATGCACTGAATGTCTTTGTCCTCTCCCAAAATGTTTGTTGAAACCTTTATTGAAGGTTTATTCAATTTATTGAACATTTGTTGAAAACATTTATTGAAAACATTTATTGAAAAAATAATTAAATATAGCCATTATGCTATATGCACTGAATGTTTGTGTCCTCCCCCAAAATTCATTTGTTGAAACCTAAACCCCAGTATGACAGGGGTTGGAGGCGGGTCTCTGGGGGATGATTAGGTTACAAAGGCAAAACCCTCATGCATAAAATTAGTATCCTTATAAAAGAGGCTGCAGAGCACTCCCATGCTGCTTCTATCATATGAGAACACAGTAAAGAGGATGGCCATCTATGAACAAGGAAGTGGGATCTCACCAGACATTGAATTTGCCAGCATCCTCATCTCAGATGCCCCGCTCTAGAACTATGAGAAATCAATCTTTTGTTTATAAACCACCCACTCCATGGTATTCTGCCTGGATAGACTAAGACAGTGGCAAACCTTGGTTTATTCTGGAAGTTCTATAATAGTTAAACAGAGGATTAAATAGTGTGATGTAATATAAATTAAAGAACCTATATAAGCAACACTGTTTTTAGTAGAAGAAAAACCAACTTCACAGTAACAACAGACAACCTAATGTCCATTATCAGAAGAATAAATAAATAAATTGTGACATATATATTCTATGGGATAATGTACCACAAATGAAAATGGTGGAATCGGGAGTCCATGTACCAACACAAGTGAATTTCACAAAAATAATTTTGAGTAATGAAGGCAATTGATAAAATATATATAGTATAATATGATTGTTGCAAAATGTAAAAACATGCTAAACAATTCTATGTATCTTTAGGGATGCATACATATATTTTAAAAGTAAAAATATATGTAGGAAATGATTTTCAAAAAAGCAATTTAAACATTAAAAAAACACTCTGTATTACAGTTCAGAGGTATTACTTCAGAGGTCCTGAAGGAGGAATGAGATCAGGAGTTTTATATTTTAAGTAGGAGAGAAGATAAATGGGTTTTCATTACATTAATCATTAGGTATCTTTTATGTTTGAATATTATTTAAGTGTTAATAAAATAAATAAAATAAACTTTAAAAAATTAAAAAATAAATAAAATAAAATAGAGACCAGGCTTAACGATCTCCAGGCAGACAAAACCATCAGTTAAGCCATGTAAGTAAAACGGTCTTCTTTCATGAAGATAGGCCAAACTTCCATTATATCTTGGAAATACCTCTGATAATCATAAACAAAACTTAAACCATCTTCCTAAAATAGTGTAAGATAATAATTTTAACTAATCTTCTGCTGTCTGGACATTCCCTTGATAACAACCAATTGTAAAAGTCGAACAACTTCCTTACTTCCACTTAGTAAGCCATCCTGTAATGTGATTCTGTGAACTTCCTACCAGTTTCAGGTTTGAAGTACCCGTTTGTGAACCATTTCTTTCCCATTCAATAAAATACTTACATCAAGCAAAGCTCTCTGAATTTTCTTTTGACATTAGTGTATAAATTCTTTTATGAGCGAGGCAAGGTAAGGAAGAGTAAGGAGAATAAATTTGATCATCAATCGACTGTACATCCTAATAAGTTTGAAAGTTCTTTGGAATGGAAATACTAGAAAAAAAGGATCTGGAAAGATGAAAGATGGAGATTAGAAGACAGATGCCTGAAACTGAGTTTCAGAAATGCAAGACTTAGGGTCATGAAATCTGTAATACATCTGTGGAGTGGCTGTCTGTGATATGGAGAAAAAGATCATTACTGTTGAGGAGGTCACAGAACCACAGAGTCACTGTGTTAGATAAATCCTCTATCTGGAATTTGAACTTTGCCAGAATTACAACATGATCATGAAGAAGAAGGGGGTCCAGTTTTAATATATTCTTGAGTAAAGTCTGTAAGTCTCCTCTGACAATACAGTAGAGTCAGACTTTCAAAAGACTGGTGTTTTTGTCATGTTTTTGTCTTGTTTTGCTCTAATAAACAAGGGAGAGAAAGATTTTAGAAAGGATATGAAAAGCAAGGAGACCGGGGCACCTGGGTGGCTCAGTGGGTTAAGCCTCTGCCTTCAGCTCAGGTCAGGATCTCAGGGTCATGGGATCGAAGCCCACATGGGGCTCCCCGCTCAGCAGGGATCCTGCTTCCCGCCACCCCACCCCCGGCTGCCTCTCTGCCTATTTGTGATCTCTGTCAAATAAATAAATAAAATCTTTAAAAAAAAAGAAAGAAAGAAAAGAAAAGAAGAGCAAGGAGACCATGAACACTTGGAACGTGTTTGAATGATGGGGAGGCTTTGCTTGTTGGGACTCCAAGGGTGGCAGTGCCCTCACGGGGTCGCTAAATTCAGTTATAGCTGGATCCTGAAGCAGTGTCCAGAAAAGAGAAAGAGGCTTGCTAGAGACAAATGCTGTTGAGTTACTGTGCTCTACAGATGGCACAACCCAAGTGTGTGTGACGATGAGGGAAAAGTGAGGTGGGATGGAAATCACACCAGGTCAGGTAGTAGATTCAAGAGTATACATGTTGAGGTGATGGAGAGTCATCTGGGAATCTTGAACAACTAACAGTTACTGTGAGACGTGATGGGAGTAGCCCTGGAGGTGTCTACAGGAAAGGAAGCAATGGTTGAAGTTAAACACAGGGCATTTAGAGGCAGAAGAAAATTTTTGTCTGCTCAGAATTCAAATTTCTCACCCTTCCTTGGCTACCTGTCATCATTCCTCCACATGCACCCCCACCACTCAGATCAATCCTTCTCCTCTGTGTCCCTGATTCAACTATTGCTATGGCATCCTTTTTCCTTCCTCATGAAACAGTGATGGTCTTTCAGAGCTTGGTTTTTCTTTTGAATTCCTGACAGCAGCTTGCAAAGTGCTGAATGCACAGTGGATATGCAATAAATATTTGATTGATTGAGCTATAAATTTTATTTGTCTAAGTTATAACCAGCACTCAGACACTTGAGATATGGGTATAAATTGGAAAGCAAAGGATCTGAGCTTTTATTAGAAACTTTTTCATGTTTGAAAGATAATCTTGGCTTGTAAAGGTTTCGCCATTACTCTTGCTTCCTCCCCAGCTCATCACAATCTAAGATTTATAAAAACATAAGTAGTTGCCGTGGAGACAATTGCCGGGCACTAGTGGAGCCATTTGCGAATAAAAGCAAGAACTGCTATAATATTCAGCAGCTAGATTTTACATTAATCTTTTTGCTTTCAATAGTAAAACTGAAAATAAAATACTGAAAAAAAATATTGAGCACTGGGAAATTGCTCTTTTTGCTACAAAGCTGATCACCATCTGGTTCCTAGCAATAGACACTCCCCTTTGTGAAGACATTGAAATAATCCTACACTGGTTGGAAAAGAGCCAATGCTCCTTGCCATCCACTCAGTGCTATCCCATGGCCTGAGCTACCCCGTTCCTATCCCAGTGTCCTCCTCAACTCCTCATGATCCAGTGACTCAACCTGACACCTGGTCAAGCAGGAGCTCAGCATCACAGCTGTCGCTAGCATACTGGGTATTAATCATGGTGAATCTACTGGCTATAAAATACAGTAAATATCATTTTTTACTATATTTATCAGAGTTATAAACTAGGGTCCTACAGACATGATTTGTGTGGCCCTCCCAAGGTTTTATATTATTCTAAAATTATTAAGTAGCATTTAAAACTCTAGGGGCTTCACATAAAAATCCACATTTTTAGCTCTTAAAAAATTGGAGGTACCAGTAGCATTGGGCTTTTATTCCCCCCTCCCCCCAAAAAAACCCAAATAGTGGAGTAGAGCAATGATTGTCTCCTTGAAACACTGTATACACTCTCTATTGGCAGGTGCCGCCACCTCTCACTGTTCATCCAATGGACTGCACGCACCTTTTTCTGTTACTAGTTACCCTGGGGATGTTTGTGTTCCCTGCGCTATTCTGCAATAACCCCAAATCAAACTGCTAGGAGCTGTGCTTGTTCTGGACTTGGGGGTCATGATGTGACACGATCTCAGGACAGTGCACTCCTTGCTTTGTCTCCACCTCCTCCGTGTGCCTTTGCTTCTAGTAATTATAAGCGAGCAACTCAACTCCCTTCAATTCTAATTCAAGACAGCTTGTCCAAATTTTGCAGACAAGACAATCTTGTTTATGGTGCCTGTTTCCTAAATGTTCACAGAAAAATATCTAGAATTGGGGAGAATCATGTACATTAGCCTTGGTATTTACCACCAAAAAAAGATAGGAATGAAATTTTATGACCTCTGCCATATATCTTTGCTCAGTGAATTAAAAATTAAATCTTCCACAGGAAAACTGCTGCTAGCAATTATGCGGCTATTTCTGGAAAGGAAGTGCCCCAGCAGGGACAGGCCCAAGATTTCTACCTGTTCACCTGCTATTTCCTCCCTTAACTGTGACTACCACCTACCAGTGTGTGAATTCATAGCTATACCTAGCAATAAACAGGAGGGAATATTCTGACCCCACATTTAATCAGAAACTTTGCCTAGTTTTCTGTTGTTGTGTAACATATCATCAAAATCTTAGCTGCTTTAAGTAAGTGCCATTGATTCGCCCATGCTTCTGGGTTCAGCAACTTGGGCTGGGCTGGCCAGGATCATTCATGCCATTGCACTCACCCAGCAGCTTGACTGTGATCTAAGATGGCCCCTTGCATGTCTCTGGCAATTAGTGGGGTGTGCAGGAGGGGCACTGGGTTCTCTGCCACATGCCTGGGCCAGGCCTCTTGACATGGTGAGCTCAGAGCAACATTCTGAGAGGGTGAGAACAGAAGCTTCGGAATGCTCACAATGTCACTTCCACCACATTTTACTGCCCAAAGCAAGTCACAAGCCACCCAGCCTCAAGGTGGGAAAGTAGACTGCAGCTCTTGATGGCAGGAGCTGCAAAGTTACGGCCATGCATTCAGGAGTGAGAAAAGACAGGACTACCCTTTGTGCACGCTACCACATTCCACATGATAACAGAAGAGCAGAATGATAGCAGGAGAACCTTGAAAATGTATTGGAATCACATAACATGCAATGAAAGTCTAGTGAAATGGAGAATGTAAAGAGAAGGGTGATGGGGGAGAAGTTCTGGCTTGGAATTCATCACGAAAATCATGAAAGTGGAAAAGGAGCAAGAAGGGAGAAGTGGGAATAGAGAATGGAGGAGGGAGGGTGAGAATGGGAGGGTCTGAAAAGGCGAAGCCTCATTATGGAGCTGCTTCTTGAAGGAGCCATGTACCAGCTGCCACAGCAGCTCAGCTCAACCTCACTCCCTCCCTTGTTCAGGGCTCAAAGTCTGGGCTGTGTTTTCTGATCCATCCATCCATCCTTTCCCCACCACTCTTATTCTACATGTAGGGTCGCCCCATCTCAGGTCCAATTACTATGATGTTTTCCAAACAACAACTCCAGGACTTCCTTTTCTGGTCCGTCCTGTTCATCACACCTGCTTGACTTAACTATTTTAGAAAATATTTGTATTTCTTTCTGCATAAGTAAAGTATGCTCATGTTACAAAATTCAAAAACGATAAAAGCAACGCAAACAGAAATCAGAAACTTGGAGAAGTTAAAGGACTTGTCTCCTAAAAAGCAACAGAATCTGGACTTGACACAGGCTAACTTTGTAAGCCCATGCTCTCCACCATGGCTCTGGTGAGCAAGCCCATCAGGGCTCCTTGTTGGCCCTGCACTCAGAAGAGTTAGAAATTGCATTTTCTCACAACTATCAAAACTAGTAAATTGATCTTGATTAGCAAGGGAGAAGCATAGACCTGTACTTCTTGTCTAAAAAAATAAAGGACTTAGAAGCAGTCAGCTTTGTCTCTGTCACAGAAATGAGAAGTTATGGGAATCAGATACCAAATGCTACTCATTCTAAGACACAGAGTCATACCTGTACACCTTATTATGCCAGCAAAGTCACTGAAATTGAAAGCAGAATTGAAAATTGGATGTGACCTGCATCTATCAGCATCCCAGGAGTCAGTATGAAGGTGGCAAGGGAGAGGAGGCTTTGAGAGGTGGGTGACTGGTACCGAGGGAACCATGTCTAGCCTCCTTACTTGAAAATTACCTTGGATGAGAGAACTCTTCAAACTGTGCTTCATCAACTCCTCTGAGAAGAGAGACATAGGAAGAATCATGACTGTT
>ML100475.1:35444-48843 GCA_003697995.1 Taxidea taxus jeffersonii | reverse complement strand
TTTTTTTTTTTTTTCTCACAGATTATACAAAATCCTTGTGATTCAACCACAAAAATTATCTGGACACTGAAGTTCTTCCCCCATTAAAATGGGTAAAGAAAAGGACATAAATGTCAATGAGATGCATTTTGCCATAAGAGGCTGTCTCAAGTCTCAAAAATACCAGATCGTGCATCTCCATCTTTACTGCATATGATCTAATTTTCCAGAAAAGATGTTTGCAGAGGATTTGTAAAGTATAATTTGAATTTTTAAGTATAGTACCTAATAATTTGTAGTACAAATTATCTGATATTTTATATATTATGTCTGAAAAGTAAAATTTTATACTGCTTTCTTGACTCTGTGGGCTTGTGTGTGTGAGGGAGAGAGAGAAAGAGAGATAAGAAGGAGGGTGAAGAACTAAGTTTCCTGTTTGGATTCCAGAGACAGAAATATACTTTCTGTGTCTTTAACAATTATAGTGTAACTGGGGAAAGCAAAATTATGACCCCCCGAGTCCCTGCTCCAGTGATGGGACCACCAAGGCAAAGGCAGGCTGGTCCTAGAACCAGGTTGGTTCTTCAAAATGAGGGACTCATCTCAAACTCTAGATAACAAAATATAAATTACGCCTTTCTATATTCTATCTCACAATGTTACAGTGGCCTTTGCCTTATGGCATACTTCTAGCTTATATTGACTTGATAGTAAGCAAACTTTACAAATAAAGTATCATTTGAATGAGGGAAGGTAGGGGTGAGAAAGCCCCCAGGCCCAATTCCTGACTCTCCCATTCCTCCTTCACAAACCTACATCTGAAGCAAGTGACAGGGTTGAACACAATCTTATGAGTCATTCCCTGTGTGCAGCACCAAAGAGTAGAACCATTTATAACCAAATCACTGAAGTCACTGGGGGATCAGGTGTAGTCTTTCACAGACTAACTAGGCAGTAATGGAGAGAGAGAGCAATAATGACCTTTTTTCTCTTCATTCCTTCTAGTGAGACTTCTGTGATTGCTATAAAGAAAATCTTAGCTTCTGTCACAAAAAAGGTAGGCATACAAAGGGCTTGCTCTGAACAGACCATTAATCAGTATGAATACCTGCCACACAAATCCATCAGGTAATTCCTGCCTGGTTTGCCAAAATATATATATGTACATATATGTGTGTACATATATATGTGTGTGTGTGTATATATATATATATATATATATATATATATATATAAAACATTTTCTCTGACATCTTCAACTCATGTATCAGGCCTGAAAACACTAAAGTCTTCAGACAAGCAGAAAAATAAAGTGCATGCTGAAACTCTTGGAGAAGCACCCTGTTTGTCTCTATTACCTAAGCAAAATCGCCCCTGCCTCTCCTCTACTCCCAGTTCCTTTCTGGGACAATAGTCTGGAATCATTGTCAAAAGTCAATGCCCACTTGACATGAAGGATGTTGTTTAAAGATTTATTCTAGAATCCAGATTCCAAGTACACGTGTAAAACAAGGCTTATTATTTACCAGCACACTTTCCAAAAGGGTCTTCTGTTTTTCTATAGGAATGACAAACTAAACACATACCTAACTCATTTCTCTGGCTGTGATTAACTATGGAGAAAATTGGTTGCTTGACCCAATCTGCAATGCTGTGAGATCAGTCAAGAGGTGTTTATGATTTATCTATTATAATTAAGGTAGTGGAAAATCTGCACGGGTATCTAAGTTTCACTTTGATTCTGAGTAAAACAGAGAATTTGAAAATGAAAATATTCTTAAAAATGTGGGTGCTGTGATTTTTGCAGGCCCACCCTGTATGTCAGAAAATGCTATTAAAACCTTTTATCTAAAGTAAAGGAGTGAAGAAAAAAAATTAGTGCAAAATGTATGCAACAGCACTGCCATTCAAATAAGTGTTTGCTTTAAAAAGCAAATGATATGAAATACATGCTGAGAGTCGATGCTGGGTACTACTCCTAACGTGACCATGAACGCACTGACCAACTTGGGCAAATTCCCCTCCATGTGTGTTTTAGTTTCCTCATCTGTAAAGCCAGGCAGCTAGAAAAGGATGACCTATTACATCTATTGTGGTATGAAAATTCTGTGATTTTGTGATTTGACCTGAGTCCCTCTTCCATTAACACTGAATTACTTTCAATGGAAAATGGATAGTAAGCATCAAGATAGCAAAACACATATTTAGCTTTTCATCATCAATATACATCTCCGAAGACTGAAATCCACAGCACACTGGATTGTGTTACAATCCAGATTGTGTTACCAAGAAACATCTTCTGGCATTAAAATACAAATGTTGTATTTTGTTAAAAGTCAGTTTCTCAGAATAATTAAAAATTCTGAACACTGAATTCTTTACAAAGTGCACTCATCAACGACTAATACTCATTTTTATTTTGCTGTGATTAATTTACCTCTTGTCTTATTACCATAATTGGTTGTAATCCCCTTGGTCTTCCCTCACTGTATAATCTTCAGTGAACATTTAGGGGAACATTAAAGGAACTGGTATTTTCATAATATAAGTAGAGGCTGAGATATAGTTAATAATTGCTTTCTGGAATATGAAGCAACAGATGATGATCAGCTGTTTTTCATTTCCACAAAGAACAAAGAAAGACTAGAGCAGCAAAAAAGGAAGCTTGTGATTACCAAAAGAATACATTCTGATCATTGTTACTTCATAGAATTTGATACCAAGAAACTTGGCAAGCTTATTGTTTTGGATATATTTGAAGATATGGCAGATATATTTGGGGTAGTCGAATTGGAGAGCTTCTTGAAAACAAGACAAAAAATCAACTTTACTCCTAGTCCTATTTGAGAAGTGGTTGGAAGAAAACTAATACCTTACCTGTTCTGCTGTAGGTCTTCCAGGATCCTACTCCTAATTCCAGAAGACCTCAGCATATTTCATAGGCAACCAAGAACATCTTTCTATCTACTTCTACAAAAATTGAGACTCTATTCCTGAGTTTGTATCCTAAATAACAGTGCTGAACATAGTTTCTATAAACTATATATAAGCTCATTCACATCAATTACACAAATATGCCCCCAAGAAAATCTGGAATAGACCTATCTTGCTTCAACATTCCCATGGAAAAATTTTCTGAAGCATTTTGGCCACTCCTCTAGCTCTCATAAGCAAAAGAGGAATGGTGGCATTGTCATCCATTAACCCGGTGGCCACTGCAGGGGAGAAAATGGCAGGATGAGCTAAGGCAGGACTTACTAACAAGAATTAAGCAATAAATTAATATTAACCACATTATATTTTACTGAATTTTATATATTCTCTCATATAATCTGCACAACAAACCCAAAGCCATATTCTCAGAAACGTTCACTCACTTAGGGTTGCACAACTAGTAAATGGAAGAGTAAGAATTTGAATCTAGGTAAATGTCTTTATTTCAAAAGTGTTAATGAGGGGAACAATCACGGGCAACGTTTTCAAATAGATGATTTCTGGTTTGGGGTCTTTATCTATACATTTCAATCACATCCATTTATCTCACCCAGTTAATCTGGGATTCATAATTACTAGAATTTCAAAGTAGTGAAGAAAAAGTAGATTCATTAAAAAAAAATGATATTGGGTAGCCATCTCCTATGAGAAAAACAAAACTAAATTGGATACTTTCTTTTGTATTTAAATTGTTAAAAGATTTTAATATAAGCAAAAAATGAAGCCATAAAAGTAACTGAAGAAATGGGGGGGACTTAATAATCTGAGAAGGGAAGTTCTTTCTAAGAATAATACAAAACTCAGAAGACATAATAAAAAGTGTGATAAATTAGACTATACTAAAAATAAATTAAACATGGCAAAACACGATAAGCAATGTCAAAAGAATGCCAACACCTGGGAAAAGATTGCAATTTGTATTATAATCAAAAATTTTCTAAACTCTGAAGGATGTCCACAAATGAATATATAAAACACCCCCGACAGGGTGCTGATAATGGGGAGGCTATGTATGTATGGGGGTAGAGGGTGGATGGAAATCTTTGTGCCTTCTGCTCAATTTTTTTTCTTTCCAAGCAATTTTGCTGTGAATTTTAAACTGCTGTAAAAAATAAAGTCTCTTAAAACAACAACAACAACAACAACAACCCACAACCATCCAATAGAAATATGAGCACAGGATATAAAGAGATCGCTAAAAAGAAAATATTTAAAATACCTCTTAAATATAAGAAAATATATTTAATCTGACTTATAATAAGAGGGAAAAAATAACATCATTAAGATAACATGTTTTGTGTATTAGATTGGCAAAAATTAAAAGGTCTTATTCATACATCATGCTGAAAATGTGGAGAAAAGGGTGTTATATCAATCCCTTACACATTTCTGAGTGGATTGGTATACTCTCCATATAGGGCAACTTGATAATATCTCACAAAATTTTAATGTGCATAGTCATTTTCTCTAAGAATTCATCATTCCGATATAAACCCATATGCGTGAAACTTTATATGTACAATGTTATTCATTTTCAAATATTCATATTCATTACATTTTTTTCCAAGAGCAGAAGATTGAAGATTCATATTCATTACATTTAGTTAATAAGAAAAGTTTGGAAGCATCTTTGGTGTTTCTCAGTAGAAGACTGGTCAAATCAATTACTGTTCATGCCTAATGTCTAGTTTGTGGGAGGATGTTCCTGCCACATTTTTTTGTTTGTTTCCAACAAAAAGAGTTTTCCTAAACATTCTTTCTTATTGCATCATTACTGAAGTGGGTTGTCTAGAGAGGGAGTCTGAATGAGAGACCGGGCCAGTGGAACTTAGTCCATCCATCTTTCCTTTTTGGGATCTGCCTATTCCACATTCAGATCTGCTTCACCAGGTCAGGAACATTCCTTCCTTCAGGGAAGGAGCCATGGAGGGAGCTGTGGTGGGAGGCCTGTGGCTCTCTGAGCTGCCTCTGACTGGATGGTAAGTCTAATATGGGATTTCCATATCAGGAAGTTATTGTGTCTTTGAGCTGCATTCTCTAATACCAGTTTATCAGTAGTAAACATATTGTGCTCTCCATCTGCTTTGTGCTTTGTCTTATTTTCTCAAAAAATAGGAAACCCAAACTCAGGTAAGAGGACAGTTGTCATTTACTGTGATTCTCTTACACAATACATACCTTTGAATCCTGTCCTCTCCCCCAAATGATAACTCTTTCATGGTGCAGGTAGGAGATCATCTCCAAGGTAAATGGAGGGAGAAAGAGTAAGGTGCAGAACAGGATTTGTAGAATGCTACCATTTGGCTAAAAAGAGTGGAGGAGAGAACATATGTTTACCTCTATCTGTGTGACATAGCTCTGAAAGGGGATAGTGGAAAATGATAGCTTTGGCTACATCCACACAACAGGAGAGAGGGACAGAGACATGAGGAGATTTTCCATAGTGTTCATTTTTGTACCTTTTGGAGTTTGAATACATGAGGGCATATGAACACATGAACTCATTTCTTCTGCAGTATGTTTCCAAAATTATCTTTCTCTTCCCCTCTCTTTCTTGCTCCCCTGAGAACTAAGACCTTCTTCCTCTAAGATAGACTCTTCCCACAGGTTGACTGGGGCTTGGTGATGCTGAATCAGGAGACAGGGATGGAGCAGTAACAAGTTCAACTGGAAAGGAGGCCAGAGGGAAGCTGAGGTTGTTTAAAAGAGATTGGCACAAAATGAACTGGGATTTTGAGGAAAGTAGGTGGGAGAGAAGCAGGGAATTGTAGGAAATGCCTCTGAGAACTTGCATAAATTCCATGCATTTTGGTTTCTGACAGGACTGTGTGGGTCACAGCTGTAACAGAATTACAAATATTGTGACTTGGAGCTAAAAACTCCAAAAACAGTCATGGTGGTGTCTTGCTGCCTTGGATGGCCCTCAATATCACCATCCTACAGACACATGAAGCAGCTTATGAGGATTAAAACCCTCCCATTGATAGACTTCTACTGATTCATTTGTCATGGAGGGGCATAGCCTACAACCTAAGTCACTAACCGGTCATCAAATGACATATCTACCTTCTGTTTTCTTTTCTTCCTAAAGAATATAACGCGGGTACCAATAGTGTTAGTGTCCTGGGAGATCCCAGTGACCAGTTTTGTTCATCACCAAATGTCAGATATCAACACTGGGCAGTCACTCTGGACAGAGAGCTAATTTAATCAGCACCTCCATGCCCTAAGGCTCTGCTGGAGGATTCCCTCCTGCGGTGAGGTGAGCTCACCTTAGACCCTTTTCCCAAACCCACCCACCCTACAGTCCACCTCTTTCCCACTGCTGACTGCTTTTCTTTTCCCCAGTTTAATCTCCAAAATGCCCAGTTTGGCTATTCATGTAAGATTTACATTTTCATTGATGGGACAGGCTTACCATATCTATGTAAAATACAACACTCTACAATTCTTATGCAGATCATTAAG
This sequence comes from Taxidea taxus jeffersonii, assembly GCA_003697995.1. Lineage (NCBI taxonomy): Eukaryota > Metazoa > Chordata > Mammalia > Carnivora > Mustelidae > Taxidea > Taxidea taxus. The sequence continues at coordinate 42,402 of ML100475.1, read as the reverse complement.
AAGTATCACATTGTCTTTGTTACAAATATTCTTTCACCTCAATGTGAAATCCTGTTCACATATTTTCAGTTTTCACAGTTTGTTGCTCACATAGCTCATAACTTGGAACTACACACACACACACACACACACACACACACACACACAGGGAAACTTGGGCTTAAATAAGATTTAGTGACACTGGTCCTCTCTGCTAAGATCTGTTCAGGAGTTTGTTAGAGTCCTTGGGTTTCCAGCATTATCATTTGTTTCTATGACGATGGTAGTGATGGGAAATAATCACCAGCAAGGACTCTTATCCTCTAGTCAGAGAGGTTTGGATTTTGAAAAGAGAGCAGCGTAGAAATTTAATTTAAAACTCCAGGGGAAAAAATTGGCACAATAAACGTTGACTGTCGTTCAGATACCTAACCAGAAGCAGAATTCCCTACAGAATAAAGACTACTGTGAAATACACTACAATAAGGAATCCTTTCTTAAACTTTTTATTATTATCTATGAGAGCAAGAAGAACAAAGACAGCTAAGAAATGACATGCTTTGGATGTCTTTCAATTCTCTGATTTTATTTTTGGCTATCTCCCCTACTCATGGAAGTCAAATCATCCTAGCTAGATACTGTTTTCATTTGGAAATGCTGCTTACAACAGGAAAGTAACCACATATTATACACATGTTTTTAAACCTTATTGCAGTTTTTCTGTATTTCTAAATTCACAATATTTCTTGCTCAAAGAAATCACTAATTCATTGAATCACTTATGGGTTAATGAATTTAATAAGTCTCTTGGTCTGCTTATACAGAACTGTGTTCCATTTCATAAGACATCACCAGTGAACTACCCTATATCCCCTAAACTTTGGTGAATTAGGATGAATGATGATAAATGAACACCTCTTCCCTTTCTGCAAGGAAAGCTGTTAACACCAACCCATACATCAGACAATGTGTATCAGTGCTCCTTCCTCGGATGCAAGGAAGTCCAGGGAGCCTTCACCTGGACAGAGCCCTGCAGCCTGGGAGAGCTCCACAGCCAGTGGAGGAATTGGCTAAATTACTCAGAACATGAATGTTCCAGAGTTGTGGCCAGAAAGTTAAGTTGGGGAAGAAATTCTGCAGCTCTGAGCTATTGCCATCAAATACTCTTCTGCCCGGATTCTACCCAAAGCCTTATGTCTTTTTGTTTTTCTTCCTTGGACTAATTCCTGCTTTCCCAGTGTCTTTGCAAGCCTCACATTTTAGATCCTGACTTCATCTTGGAACTCTACTAAGCCCAGCATGTAAAGGGCTAGGCAACACGTGGTCTGATGATGAGTAAGACATAGAAAAGGGAGGGAGTGTGTGCTAGTGGCAAATATGGTAAGGAGATATAGCTGTAATCTTGCTTTGTTCTATTTTCTGTTGTAATAGAAAATTAAGTTAACAAAAATCATGACATTTTCTCAATTTATCCATCTGATTAGAGAATGTTCCTGGTTCTTCCACCTTCCCCATTGTGATGCATTTTGTTTTTCCTCTTTAGGCTTTGGGCATTAGCTTCTGTAGAAAGGAAAGTTACAAGTACCTTCTCATGTCACTGGTATGGTTAAGAGTTCTATGATGTTTGAAGGCTATTTTGTTGCTATAAAATTGCATGCATGAATGATCTGGCAATGAAGTCTTAAACTTAAAGGATAAACAACTATAATGTCTTGGTTGGAAGACAGCAGCCGGAATCAGTCTCTGCTCAATTTGCCTGCAAATGACTAATGATTAGAGCAAGGTTATAATAATCCAAGTGCAGGTCACTTCTTAAAGTTATGGTCTTGATTAATAGAAAACTGTCTTGCCACTGTAATTTAAAGAACAAGATTGCAGTTCTACTAATTAAGGTGATGGTGGAAACGCTCTGTGATTTGGCAGTTCAGCTTTTAAGCAGAATGAGGAGTTTGTAAGTGAAGCCACACAGCTTCTTGACTGGTGAGGCTTTATATGATGCAGGATACCAGGGTAGCTTTTAGGTGTACTCTGAGAATCTGGAAATAAATTTGCCCCTGACAGTTTGATAAGTAAAATACACATTTGGTATCAATTACCCATGGGAGCAAATTCTAAGGGATTAAATAGATGACTGTAAAATTTCAAAAGATGTGATCAGGCAATAATATCAGAGTTATGAATCAGACTCTTTCAAGATAGCAAGAAGCAAAGGCCCACTCAGGTTGCCTCAAATAATGGATGATTATTATAAAAAGTCACAGGGAAGTGAAGGATACAGCAAGCCTGGAGAGCCTCATAACTAGGGGCTGTAGAGCCTGAAAGTCTGCTTAGGAGTCAAAGGAGCCAATAGACTCTCTCTCTTCAGAACTGCCCTTCCCTGCTCCACTTCCACACTTGCCCATTGTGATAAATCCCGTTCTGTGTTTCGCTCTTCTTCTACAAATGATGACTCTGTTCTTTCCTCATGTGATGGTTTTTCCTTATTTAAAGCTTCACTGCCTCATGGCTTGCTGCCCCTCTTGATTCCTTCTACCGCCTTTTGTTTAAAAAGTAATTTTTGCTCCCACTAACCCAACTGCCAGTTTCCTTTGCATGCCTCTCCCTTAGACACATCACTCCTCAAACGAGAAGATTTAAAAAGGTTGGTCAAATCACTGGTGCACAACATCCTGCTGGACAGGAGCCTCATATCAAGCTGCCTTCCAGACCTCTGGCCACACTGAAATCTCTGCCTCTGGGTCACTCAGCCTTGTTCTAATTAGCTGTAGCCAAGGGAGCAGGAACATAGTCTACAAAAATGACCCACAATGTGTAAGGGGTATCTCAGAAAGGTGTGGCAGGTACTCTGAAGACAACTAGAAGACCTCCTCCCATGGCTGACCCTATATCTCAAGAAAACAGAGTAACAGTTTTTCCTGACTGTAGCTCGGAAAATAGAAGCCCAGTCTATTGTGTTGTGCTGTGTGAACAGACAAGTTTCCAGAGGATGAAAAGCAAAATTCTGGATCACAGTGGTAGTTAAATCACTGCCCAGTGGGAAGTGTACCCAGACAGCCAAACTCGGGGTTCACCTGAAAATTGCATTTATTGCAGAGATATGCTGTTTCCTTTGAAGCCATGCATTAACCCTCCTGTTCTGAGCCCAGGCACACTAAGAGGCCTTTAGATAAAGCCAACTTGATGTAGTCTGCATATAGCACAAGAGTGAATGGCTTCATCAATATGAGCACATAAGTCTACATGACAGTTAATCATATTTCTCATTGTAAATAGGCATTCTGGGGTGTGTGTGTGAGTGAGTGTGCATGAATGTGTGTATACGTGTGTGTGTATAACACATAGATGTTTCTGGGCAATATGAATAGATTTATATAACACATACTACATAATAAAGTATGATAAACTATAATTCTATTATGTATGATAGAAATGCATATATTATACATGAAAGAAATATATAGATAGATGGAGACAGAGTTACATAATTATATATTTCTATAATATATATCATATATTCTATTATGTACATTCTATTATATTTGTATACACATATATTTTTAAATAATACTTGCTGATGTGAATAGATCCCTGAAAGATAGAGAAACTCACCAAAATTAAAATTCTGGGCCTATAAAGTTGAGGGCCAGCCCTGAAATATGATAAATGCCTCCGAGGTTATTCTTGTCTTGAGGGGCTCTAGCTCAGGTTCAATGCCCCTTCCCCATACTCTGCACCTCTGCCCTACCATGAACAATAAACTTGATGTTTGAAACTTCCATACAAAGTACTTCTTTCTCAAGAGAATCCCATTAGTATCTGATCAATAATTAATGAGCATCATTTCAATTTAAGCAGATACTTGGCCATTACATTGCACACTGGTTTCACAAATAAGGTTTTCCAAACTGAGTCATAGAACATAGTCAAATGGAAGAAAAAAAATCTCTATAGTTATCCTTGATAACAATCTGAAATTGAGATAAATATACCGTTATTTAAGATTATGGGCTCACACTGGGCTGTTCAAGATCAAAGTCCTCAATCTCTGCTCCTGCCTCCAGTTCAGGGGCACCACGCTTCTGTGACTGATCTCTCTCATGCATACACAGACGGAGGTTCAGTAGGGCGCTGTGTAGGTGCCAGCAATTCTTCCACTGTACCATCTTACTGAGAATTTTAGGGGCACCAGTCCCATTGCAGTGTACGTGAGATCAATCTGGAGTTTCACAGTCTGCAGCCTGGGTGAGCCCATGCACTGGTGTTACACTTGCATGTGATCATATTAACTTTAAATAAATAAACTTGTGATGGTGGGTAAAGAGCAAAGGACAAGAAAATGATGGAGGCAATTTGAGGGGTAGTAACACCTTTGATATATGAAAATACTCTTCTGAAACATGACCATTATTAGATAGCTGATAATTAGGTTATTAAAATAATTTAATAATTATCTTAAATTTCCACATCAAGTGCTGTTGAGCAAAGACTCTTTTTTTTTTTTTAAGATTTTATTTATTCATTTGATAGACAGAGATCACAAGTAGGCAGAGAGGCAGAGAGAGACAGAGGAGACAGAGGAGAAAGCAGGCTGTCCACAGAGCAGAGAGCCCGATCCGGGGCTCGATCCCACGACCCTGGGATCATGACCCGAGCCGAAGGCAGCGGCTTTAACCCACTGAGCCACCCAGGCGCCCCAAGCAAAGACTCTTTAATGTGAGGGATAACATAAGCATTACTGAATAGAACAAATTGAGTATTAAAACAGATGACAAGAAATTTTATGTTTTGAGAACCCTATCATTAAGTTGTTTAGAAGTAAAAGATAAACTTTGGGGAAGAATGTGAAGGTATGTACATTATTCCAATAAACCTCATAGTATATATTTTTGCTTTGAAGTGGGAAAGAAGGGGTAATATTGATGGATTCAGATCCAAGTGAGATTGAATATTAAAGTATTTTAACAATAATTAATTACTAAAACAGTAACTTAGATACTGCTAATTTCTTTGGTCTTTCTTCTTGAAGCTACTATAAGTAACCCAGAGCCATCATGTACCTATTTATAAGATGCTTTACCATTTTACTTTCTTTCTTTTTATTTGATTTATATAGAGTCTCAGTTTAAACTACTGTTGTCTCTTCACTTTTTCTTTTGAATTCTTAGAAAATGTGAAAGAACCATAATTACAGACAATTAGGGACCAAAAGACCTCACTGTACACACATTTACTAAAAGAAATCAGTGATGAAATGTTTAATGTCAGAGCTCAGAAAGAACCACAGCTGTTGACATCATTCTTTAAGGTTCTGAAGGAAGTAAACTGTGTCTGGGCCCAAGGCTTGAGAGATGAATGGTAAATATAAGGAATTGCTCGGGGTGGGTTTACCTGTGGTTGGTGATTCCAGAAAACACACTCTATCTTCATTGTCTGGAAACTGGCTTCTATGAGGTTCCTCTGTGTGTGAGACAGAGAGACAGAGAGAGAGAGGGAGAGAGAGAGAGACAGAGGAGATAGGAGGGGGAGAGAGAGAGAGGAAGTCTAGTTATATGCAAAAATGTCTCATTTCAATCAGACAACATCATTTTGAATATAAATTGTTTGATTGTGGGGGTGGTTATGAGATTCTTTCTGCTTAAAAGTAGCAATTCTCTACCCCATTAATTCCTTATTCAAAGTTCTTTGTTTAAACACTGATGTTTGTCTTCTGCTCAGAGTTGCTGATTTGGAAAGAATCCTGCCACAATCATAAACCACCCAAGCATCCAGGGTTCTTTTTGCATTATCTTATTAAATCTGTGGTTATTTTTATGATGCATTATAAAAAAAGCACAAGATCTACTTCCTGTCGTGAAATAACCACCGTGACTAAAAAACAAATCCTGCAGAATGGCCTCAAAATTTGCTTTTGCCAAATTGGCAATGACTGTGAAAACTTTTATTTCTGCAAAATAGCTTTAAAATGAAATCCCACCAACAACTATTATTGCAAGGTAGAACAGCACTAAAATAACCAGTGTGAGGAGATTCTGGCAAGGCAGAATGGTCTGCATCATATGCTAAAAATGCTGAGAAGCATTTAAGGTGAGCATGAATCAGAGAACTAAGGAACATGATGTGAGCAAATTGAGCATGTCTCTTCTCGCTGGCCTTGTTTCCTCCCCCTTCCTCCACTGTTTTTCTTCCAGTACAATCTCCATGGGGCCACTGAAACGTTCTTCCTAAGATTTTAGGTAGTCAAAACTCCTAGATGTTCCCTTCCTGTTTACAGAGGACACCCAAGCTTATTGACATTGTAAACAGTGCCCTCTGAGTTTTGATTTCTGTCTCTCCAGATGATGACCCTCTCCTAGCCCTACAGGTCCCCTAACACCTGCATAGGTCCTTCCTACCCAGTCAGCATTTCATTCTTTGTCCTTCAAATTCAAGCTCAGACATAATTTCTGCAGGAATTCCTCCTCAGTCTCTTTTTCCTCCTGCAAATATATCATTGCATCATCCTGTAATGGGGGATATTGTTTGGGAAAGTATTTGGTGGATGTGAGTATTTGGGATTGGGGTTATTTCCCTTAAGTCATTATTGCTTAAGCAAATACATTGATTCTGTAGATTGGATGCTCATTTGGGTGATTTAAAGATGCTGATGGAGATGATGTGGTTGGTAGGGGAATATAGATACCCTCTCTGTCCATCTGGGTTGCAGCAACTTTATAGAGCATTTGTATACATCTTCTATTCACACCTGCATTTGAACCTCTGTGGGGCAGAAGCTTTCTCCTTTCTGTGTCGCACTGGCTAGTGGGTCATACACTCTGAGGTTCTCAGGAAATGCTTGCTGAATTGGATATTTTGGTTAATCAGAATAAGGATATTTTGAATATTTTAGCTGTAACAAATGAAGACCAACTTTCCTGAGAAAATGATAACCAGTAATAAGTGAACCAGTCTTTAGGATTCCTAAATGTATTCCTAAATTCCT
>ML100475.1:18357-35044 GCA_003697995.1 Taxidea taxus jeffersonii | reverse complement strand
ATTCCTAAATTCCTTGATGCATACTTCATTTAATCCTCATGAGTAACTCCATGAACACAAATTATGGCACAACAGAAGCCATCATCAGAGGAACACAAGAGGTTATTGGTTTTTGCCTTGCCCCCTCTCCCTGAGTCTGGCATCAATCCTTCACCCCTCCCCTACCATGCTGCCACCAGGCAAGTGTTGTGTCACAACCAAGACAGGCTGTATGGCCGGCAACCAATAAATCTCACAAAGTGACTTTTATTACAGTAAATTCGCCATGGTCCAAGGCTTAGCTCTCAGTCTGGAAAGTTCCAAAATTCAGTTACAATAACTGTCAGGATCTTAAAATCTCCCCTCAAGGAAGCTTTCTCAAATTCAAAAACATGGATTAGGCATTCTTTCTAAATGGTCCCATAAGATTCCGTATTTACCTCTGTCCAAGCCCTTAACTCTTTGTTGTTAATACCCATGTCTGTCTCCCTTATCAGACTATTGACTTCTTGAAGTCAGGGCTGGTCCCGTCTATTTATCTATATCTCTCTGTAAAGAGGATGTCAATACATGTTTGATAAATAATGAATGAATGAAGGTATTCAGTTTGAAGATGCTAAATCTTTTGAGCAAATGTCACAAGATTCTGAAGTCTGAAACTATATTGTCATTTTATTAGTTTCTAAGGTACAGCAGCTTCACTTCTTTGATCACAAGGTATGTGTCATCTGATGTGTGGATTTCCAAGATGACTGACACTTTGTTGGGGCCACATCTTAGTCCTGTGACTCTTCAATTCTGTCCCTTAGTAGCTGACCAAACTTCTGCTCTCCTGGGCTTATTCTTCTCTCACTACAAGTATACCTCCAGCCAAATTTCTGTTGATTTGTTTCAACAGAAAGGAGTCATTCTAGCTTCTCAAAATGGACTTACATATTTCTTCCTGATTCATTACACGCTGAATTGTAATTTAACTCTCAAGGGGGAAATCTCGGGGAGCAGATGGGCTTTAATTACTCATTGACATCATATAGCAGATATTATTATTTCCCTATTTTACAGATGAATAAAACAAAACCGAGAAAGGTCAAGTTAATTGAACAAGATGATACCACTCTAGAGGGGCAAAATTTGGATGAAAATTGATGTCTTTTTCTTCCTAGTCTGTGTTGCTTCTGTCATTTAAAAAAGAAAAAAACTTGTTGAGGTATAATGCACATGAGAAAACTGTACACCTCAATGAATTTCTGTAAATTGAGCAAAACTATGTAACCACCAACCAGACCACACATCATCATATTCTCAACAACCTGGGAAACTCAGCACATTCCTTTACAGTCAATATTCCAACCCCCACATAAGGCATATCCAGTTCTGGGCATAGGTTGGTTTTCTCCAATTTTATACTTCACATTAACAGGATTACATAGAACGCATACTTTTTGCATCTGTCTTCTTTATTTAACATTACTTTATGACATTGATCCATGTAGTTGTAGTTATTCATTTTACAGCTATATAGAATTCTGTTCTGTGAAAAGATCACTATTTGTTTATCTATCTACTCTTCGTGGGTGTTTGGATTGTTCATAGTCTGGAACTATTATGAATGGGGCTGTTGGGTATTAAAATTCTGACCACACACCTCACATTTTAGAGACGGCAACACAAATTCATGACAGAATGAATCAAGCTGGCTGTTTTTTAAAATGTTGGTTTTTCCCTAGAATGTCAAAGGTGACATAATATTAAAAATTAATTAACAAGATGGGATCGGGAGGGAGACAAACCAAAAGAGACTCTTAATGTCATAAAACAAACTGAGGGGGGTGGGGGGGAGAGGGGTTGGGAGAGGGTGGTGGGGTTACATTATATGTTTAAATAAAGCTTAAATAAAAAAACACTTTAGAGAAAAAAATTAATTAACAGAGTTAGTGAAAGGCTAAATGAGGAAAGGTATAATCTTCTAAAGAGATATAATTTTTTTCAATAAAATTCACTATTGATTTTCGTTAAAGACTTTCAGTAAAGTGAGAACAAAAGGAAATTTTCTTAACACATTAAAGAGCTAGAAAAATCCTATAGCAAACATCGTATTTTTTTGAGGTGGGGAAAAGCATAGTCTTTGAGATCTGGAACAAGACAGTTGTGTTTTTTCCACTACTATTCATTATGCTGAAGGTACTAGTGAGCACAATAGGACATGAAAAACAAAAGCTGTCAGGTTAATGAAGAAGAACAAAAGTTTTATTATTCATATGCTAACACAAAAAATCAAAAACTGTACACATAAAATATTAGAAATAATGGATGTGGAGAAAGGGAACCCTTGCACATTTGTTGGAGGGAATATAAACTGGTATAGCCACTATGGAAAACAGTATGGAGGTTCCTCAAAAAATCAAAAATAGAAATACTATATGATTCAACAGTTCCACTTCTGGGTATCTATCTGAAGTAAACATAAAAGCTAACTCAAGAAGATACATGCAGCATTATTTACAGTAGCCAAGATACAGAAATAACCTAAATTCTATCAATGGATGAATGAATAAAGAAATTGTGAAGTGGAGTATTATTCAACCATAAAAAAGAATGAAATCTTGCTATAGTGACAACAAGGATGGACCTTGAGGGTATCAGGCTAAGTGAAATAAGTCAGAAAGAGAAAGAGAATATTGTATCTCTCTTATATGTGGGGTCTAAACAAACAAACAAACAAACAAACAAAAACACAAGCTCACAGATACAGAGAACAGCTTGGTGGTTGCCAGAGGTGGGGATGGGGGAGAAGTTGCTGGCTTTTTTTTTTTTTAGTTTAAATAAATTGAATAAAAACTCTAAAAATAAAATAAGTAATAAAAAGAAATAAGAATTGAGCAAGTTTGGTAGTTGTAATATAACTTTTTAAAAATTTGAATTTCAATACATAAAAAAAGGTAGAATATATATATTTTCAAAACATAGAATTTAAACAGCATTAAAAATATATCATCAATGACATATCAGATAAAGGGCTAGTATCCAAAATCTATAAAGAACTTATCAAATTCAACACCCAAAGAACAAATAATCCAATCAAGAAATGGGTGGAAGACATGAACAGACATTTATGCAAAGAAGACATCCAGACAGCCAACAGACACATGGAAAAGTGCTCCACATCATTCGGCATCAGGGAAATACAAATCAAAACCACAATGAGATAACACCTCACACCAGTCAGAATGGCTAAAATTAACAAGTCAGGAAACGACAGATGCGGGCGAGGATGCAGAGAAAGGGGAACCCTCCTACACCATTGGTGGGAATGCAAGCTGGTGCAACCACTCTGGAAAACAGCATGGAGGTTCCTCAAAAAAGTTGAAAATAGAGCTACCTTATGACCCAGCAATCACACTACTGGGTATTTACCCTAAAGATGCAAATGTAGTGATCCAATGGGGCACATCCACCCGAATGTTTATAGCAGCAATGTCCACAATAGCCAAACTTGGAAAGAACCTAGATGTCCATCAACAGATGAACGGATAAAGAAGAAGTGGTATATATATACAATGGAATACTATGCAGCCATCAAAAAAATGAAATCTTGCCATTTGCGACAATGTGATGGAACTAGAGGGTAATTATGCTTAGTGAAATAAGTCAGTCAGAAAAAGACAACTATCATATGTTCTCCCTGATATGAGGAAGTGGAGATGCAATGTGGGGGGGTTGGGGGGTAGGAAAAAAATGAATGAAACAAGATGGGATCAGGAGGGAGACAAACCATAAGAGACTCTTAATCTCACAAAACAAACTGAGTGTTGCCGGGGGGAGGGGGGTAGGGAGAGGGTGGTGGGGTTATGGACATTGGGGAGGGTATGTGCTATGGTGAGTGCTGTGAAGTGTGTAAATCTGGCAATTCACAGACCTGTACCCCTGGGGCTAATAATACATTATATGTTAATTTTTAAAATTAAAATAATAAAAAAATCATCAAAAGTAAGTTTAAGAAAAGAACTCTCACAGATCAATAAGAAAATGACATGAAAATATTGACAAAAGGCTTGAAAGAGGCATTTCATTGAGGAAGTCTCTGTAGTAAAGAAATACACACATGAAAACATGCCCAGTCTCATGAGTGAGGAAGGAAATGCATGCAGATTCATTGGAGTTCATTTTCTTTCTAGCACATTCACAAAAAATGTGTTGTCAAGGATCTGGAACAGCTAGTAAACTTCTATACTGCTGGTCACATATAATGACATCAGAAAACAATTTAGCATTATCTGGTAAAGTTGATTTTGTGCAGTGAATATAACTCTATTCCACTCCTGGATGTATACCTTAGAGAAAAACTTTGATGTACATAAATATCTATCTACAGTGGAATGGAGAAAAATTGGAATCATCATGTGAGAGATTACTGTATATCAGGGGAAATAACTACATTTCAGCTGCCTGCAAGAACAGATAAATATCAAGAACATAACATTGAAAAAAAAAAACAAAGTTGAAGGTTAATATAGATAGTATGACTCCATTTATATGAAGTTTAAAGACAGAAACAACTGAACATTACATTAGGAAGACATTGGTGCATATTTGGTAAGTCTATAAAGCAAAGCAAAGAAATGGTAAACACAAGGATAGAACGATTATTACCAAGAAGAGAGGAAAGAACGGGATGATTTGAGAAGGGTGCACAGAGAATCTGAAAGGTAACAAACAAGAATGGCCTTTGCATTTTTCGTCTGCCTGGTCCCAGTCTAGGCAGGGCTCATATGTAGCTGGTACAAACTGGCAGAGATGGACTATTACAACCTTACTAGTTGTAAAAAGTTGGTTCTTTTGGTAGCCTTTATTATTCCATTTTATACTTTATTTTATCTTTTAGATTTACATTCTTGTGTATTTTTTTAAAAGATTTTATTTATTTATTTGACAGAGATCACAGGCAGGCAGAGGCAGGGGGGAGCAGTCTCACTGCTGACCGGAGAGCCGGATTCGGGGCTCAATCCCAGGACTCTGAGATCATGACCTGAGCTGAAGACAACGCTTAACCCACTGAACCACCCAGGTGCCCCTAAGTTTACATTATTGTGTATTTTTATTAGTGGCTACTCTAGAGATCAAAACATGCATCCTCACCTTCCCACAATCTACCTGGTATTAACACTTTACCATCCTTGCAGACATACTGAGAATCTCCCAACAGTTTAATTCCTCTTTCCCAACCTCCCGACTTTGTACTATTGCTGTAATATATTTTGCTTTTATATAGATTGAAAACTCCACAAGACATTGTTGTCAATGTTGTTTTAAATTTACCATTTTTAATTACACAAATTTTTAACCATTCTGCTGCTCCTCATTCTTCTTGTAGTCTTTTGTGTCTATCCAGGATCCTTTTCCCTTCAGCCTGGAAAAAGTCCGTTAGTATTTCTTGTAGTGCAGATCTTTTGTCTGCTGAAAGGTATTTCTTTTACTGTAATTTTTAAAGGAAATTTCTCTAGGCAGAGGACCTGAATAGACATTTTCCCAAATAAGGTATACAGATGGCCAAGAGGCACATTAAAAGATGCTCAACATCACTCATCATGAGGGAAAATGCAAATCAAAACCACAATGAGAATATTACTTCAGACCCATCAGAATGACTAGTATTAAAAAAGCAAGAACTAACAAGTATTGGCAAGGTTGTGGAGAAAGGGGAACTCTCATGCTCTGTTGGGAGGAAGACAAATTAGTGCAGCCACTGTGGAAAAGAGTATGAGGGTTCTTCAAAAAATTTAAAATGGGACTACCATATGATCCAGCAATTCCACTTCTGGGTATTTGCCTGGGGAAACTAAAACACTAATTCAAAAAGGTATATGCACCCCTGTGTTTGTAGCAGCATTTTTTACAATAGTCAAATTATTAAAGCAACCTGAGTATCCATCAATATAAATGAATGGATAAAGAATGTGTGGTATACATATACAATGGAGTATTGTTCAGCTACATAAAAGAATGAAATCTTACCATTCTCAACAACATGGATAGACCTAGAGGTATTATGCTAAATGAAATAAGTTAGATAAAAGAAAGATAAATGCCATATTATTTTACTTATATGTCGAATCTAAAAAACAAAACAAACAAACAACAACAAAAAAGAAGGAGACTCATAGAGAACAAACTAGCGGTTGCCAGAGAGGAGGGGAGTGGAGAGATAGGTGAAATAGGGGATGAAAAGTTGCATACTTCAAGTTGTGAAGTAAATAAGTTAGGGGGATGAAAAGTACAGCATGAGAATATAGTCAATGATATTGTAATAACATTACATTGTTGTAATAAATTGTGGTGACAGATGATAATTACGTTTAAGGTGGTGAGCGTTTTGTGACATATGTAGTTGTCCAATCATTATGTGGTACATCTGAAATATAATATTGTATGTCAACTATATGTCATTAAAAAATGAATGAATGAATAAGATTTTTCACTTGTCATAGAATTCTAGGTTGAAAGTTTTTTCTTTCAGCATTTAAAGATGTCATTCTGTTACCTCCTGTTTCCATAATACCTATCCAAAAGTCAGATTAAATTTATTATTGATCCTTTGATTTTAATGTGTCCCTTCTTTTGGTTTCTTTTAATGCTTTTATCAGTTACTATGTTTTTCAGTTACATAATTTTTGTTTGATTATTTTTTACAACCTTCAACTCTCTGATGAAAATTTCCCACCTTCAATAATTTTGCTCCCAGTTTCAATCTTTTTCTTCAATATATTACTTACAGTGTATATGCTGTAATGTTCTCTGATTAACTAAAATATTTAACTACACAGTTCCTCAGAAACTAGCAATCTTTTATAAAGTCTGGAGATGAAGTTCCTCAATGGCTTCTTTCTCACTCTAAATCTAATTTAAGATTCTTGTTTCCTAAAAATTCCTTAAGTTTTGAATTATCTGAATGGGAGGAGCTTTCTTTGCATAAGGGAAATACAAAATTTTCCTTTAGTTGCTTAGACCGATGGTATTATTTCAATATCATATGTACCTGACAAGACACTAGCTTCTTCGGTTCTTTTTGCAACTTTATTCTGACTTCTTTCACTTCAGAGTTAGATTCCTAGCCTGCTGCTGAGATTATATGTTGATGTCAAACTATAGGTTAAATACATTATGATTGAATCAAAACACAGCAAAGGCAATTGGATACTTTGTAAAAGGTTCACTCCCTAGTTAAATGTCAATAAATGTCATAGATCCACTGTTTCATATGGACCTATCTCACTGGTCTGGCAAGCTGGTAGATTCGTTAAGAGCAAGCTCAGGGCCTTAAATTCCCTTCAACTCTCCTGACAATACCTAATACAGCTTTTAGTATATATGATAAGTGTTCAGTTGATGTCTGTTGTAACTATTCAAAATTTGAGGCAACATGAAAGTATTTCTATACCACTTCAGAACTTAAGATCAAGAATTAACTTTTATTATTTACTAATTAAAGTCAGTAAAAAAAAAAATCTCAAGAATGAGATTATACCACATGCACTTTTAAAGAGAGGTATTTCCAGTGGCATTAGGTAAAGCTGTTGAAAATAATTAAGCAGCCTCTTACTATATAAGTAAGTCTGATGCTTGTGTCCTTCTACAAGAAAACTCCAAGATAGTATGGTTTGGACACATCACACACTAAATACAGGTTTAAGAACAGTCCACACAGAAGAGTTTCAGTTTTCAAAACGCATTGTATTATAGTATGTGGTGGGAGAAGGAACATATATAAAGTAATTATAAATAGCTGATGTAAGAGGTGAACTCAAACTGCAGAGACTTAGTATAATAAAGATTTTTTTTTTCTCGGTCAAAGACAGTGCAAGCATGGTGGCTCACTTTATCATGAGGCTATGCAGCCTTGAACATGTGACCTCAAGGTTACCAGGGCACAGCAGACAGGGGTGGAGGAACTGGGAAATACTTTTAAGCACTGGAATTGCTTGACACATTTCCCGTTGGCCAGAAACAAGTCATGAAGCCTCAGCAACACAGAGGGGGTCCAGAAATACAGAGCACAAGAGCTATTTGGTGACTTAAGACTCTCTGCTACAGGAATAATAGGAGAGAATAACAAAACAATGTCAAATTGATTGTCTGGCCTGGGTTTTTAACTCTTCTGTTATTAGGTGGGTATAGAAACTGAAATCTAACAGTGTTTTTAAAAGCAGAAATTTTCCTTTATTCATTTGATAAGCATTTATTACTGGACTACAAATGCACACAACCCTTATAACACAATGAAGTAGAAATAAAGATAAATTGGTCAAAACATTTTTCTTCAAGGAACATAGAGTCTAAGAGTGAAGATAAAAACAACTTGTAGAATGTTTGCTCAATTGTCACTTCTCTCATCTGTCTTCACAGACTGCTGGGTTTTGCGTTTGTTAACAAAAGGAAGCCCAATTTCACTTCTGGGTATATACCCCAAAGAAATGAAAATGGGATATCCGAAAGATATCTGCACTCCCCTATTTATTGCATCATTACTCACAATAGCCAAGATATGGAAACAACCTAAGTACCTGTTGATGGATGAATAGATAAAATATGGTGCATATAGGGGCGCCTGGGTGGCTCAGTGGGTTAAGCCGCTGCCTTCGGCTCAGGTCATGATCTCAGGGTCCTGGGATCGAGTCCCGCATCGGGATCTCTGCTCAGCAGGGAGCCTGCTTCCCTCTCTCTGCCTGCCTCTCTGCCTACTTGTGATCTCTCTCTGTCAAATAAATAAAATCTTTAAAAAAATATATATATGGTGCATATATTCAATGGAATATTATTCAGCCACAAGAAAGAAGGATGTCCTGTCATTTGTAACAACATAAATGGATCTTGAGGACATGCTTAGTGAGATAAATCAGACAGAAAAAGACAAATACTACATGGTCTCACTTATATGTAGAATCTAAAGAAGGCAAATTCATAAAAACGGAGAGGAAAATGGTGGTTACAGGGGCTGAAAGGTAGGGGGAAAGGGGAGATGTTTAAAGGTACAAACTTGCAACAAGTTTAAGTAAGTTCGGCAGATCTAACGGAATTTCACAGTATATTGAAAGAGACAACAATGTTATTATCATCAAACTTCTTAAGAGACTAGAACTTAATTATTCCAACCCCTAAAAAGAAATGGTAATTAGGTGGCATGATAGAGGTTTTAATTATCCCTACAATGCCAATTACATAAATGTATCACATCAACATGTTGTACACCTTAAATTTACACAGCGTGGTATGTCAAATGTATTTCAATTAAAAAACCTACTTACACACTATTTCCAGTGCTTCATTTTTTTATTTAAAGTAGAATTGTATTCTGATCAGCTTCTACAGGCTAAATGGTCTGCTGTTAAATTAGTATTAAAAACCTGGATATATTGGGTGCCTGGGTAGCTCAGTGGGTTAAATCCTCTACCTTCAGCTCAGGTCATGATCTCAGGGTCCTGGGATCAAGGCCCACGTCAGGCTTTCTGCTTAGCAGGGAGCCTGCTTCCCCCTCTCTCTCTGCCTGTCTCTCTGCCTACTTGTGACTTCTCTCTCTATCAAATAAATAAATAAAATCTTTAAAAAAAAACAACCTGGATATAGACAGCTGTAATATTTTTGTTTTAATGTGATGGGAAGAGTATTCTTCTAGAAGCCAAAACACAAGGGCTTTATTTTCCTCCTGCCGCTGCCTAGCTCTGTGACCTTCAGGAGGCCAGTCATCCCTAAAGTCTTTGGTTTCCCCACATTCAAAGATGTTCTCTGAGGTCTCTTCCTAGTGCAGTTTCCAATTTTTTTCCTTTTAAGTTTGGCTTCACTACTTGTCCCCACTCTTCTTTCCTTCCTATTTAAATACCGTCCTTGCCTTGTGCCTGGACACCCTATCTTGGTGCCCCAGATGAGTTTGACATCCCCCCAAAAGGCTCAGTCTCTAGAATCTGGACTTCCTGAATCTCTTCTCACTCTGCTGTAATAGGTTCTTGTCCTGTGCGCCATTCTTTCAAGCCCTGTTTGTTCCTAAGGACTTAGCTACTCAGATAAGCAAACGAGTACCAATGTATTCATGAACCTGTTGCTTCATTCCCTTCTCAAATTACACAAGTGCTAGACAGATATAGTTTTGTGGAGGAAATTTCTTCCCACAAAGAACGCTGCTGTAAGGGCAAATATGAGATTGCTTGGTTGGTGGGAAGACAAGAGAAGCCCTGCATCTCTTGGCCAATCAATTTTCTGCTCCTATAACCAAATTAAAAAGGAAAGAAAAAAAAAGAAAGAAAGAAAGAAAGAAAGAAAGAAAGAAAGAAAGAAAGAGGAAGAGAGGAAGAATGGAAAAGAGGAATAAAGAAAGAAAGAAAGAGAGAGAGAGAAAGGGAGGGAGGGAGGAAGAGAGAGAGGAAGGAAAGAAGGAGAAAAGAAAGAAGGAAAGAAAGGAAAGAAGGAAGGAAGGGAGGGAGGGAAAGGAAGGAAAGGAAAGAAAGGGATAGAAAGAACATGTCTCAACTATTTTGCTATGGATAATTTCACAAGAAAATACTTCCTATGATATCCCCTCTTAAATAACACTTCTCCATTTAGACAAATTCAATACCCTCCTGTGATTACATTGGTTATACAACAGTGCGTAATGAAAAGGTGTTGAAATATTATGAAATACTTTTTCACGTGTAATGAGCTGATCTTCTGGTTCCCTCCTTTATTTCATAACTGTGCTCAATTATGTCAACTGATTTCTGAAAGTTAAGCCAAACTTGCATTCTGGGAACAAATCCAACTTTTTATATGTTCCCTTTTTTACATATTCCTAAATTTGATTTGCTAATATTTGGATTAGGATTTTTGCATTTATAATTTTCCTTCCTTGCAATGTCTTTGTAAGTTTTGGTATCAAGATTATGCTGTACTCATAAATAGAGCTGGGAAATATTTCTTCCTTTTTTTATTCTTTAGACAAATTCATGTGCATTTAGAGTTATTTCTTAATGAAAAGTTTTTAGAATTCATTGCTAATGCCAGCTAAGCCTGGAACTTTAATTTATTGAATGGTTTTTAATTACCTATTTATTCTTATTATATATCTAAGTAGTAAGATTTTATATTCTTTGCATCAATATTAATAAGCTGTATTTTTTCAAGAAATTTTAAAATTTCATTTAAATTTTTAAATTGATTAGCATAAATTATTTATATTTCTCTTATTCTTGTAATAGATAAAATATCTGTAATGTTTCCTTTTTCATCTCTGGTGTATGCAATTCGCATTGTTCTTTTTCTCTTCATTAGTCTTCCCATGAGTGTTTCATTTTTAGTACATCTTTTAAAGAAATTTTTGGCTATGTTGATTTTCTCTCTTACATGAGGTTCTGTTTTTTTACTTTTATTATTTTGAGTTTAATTTGTTGTTATTTTTCTGATTTGTTTATATGAATACTTAGGGCACTGATTTTCAACTTTTTTTTTTTTCCAACACATGCATTTAGAGAGAAATTTCTCTTAAAGTGTGGGTTTAGTGGCATCATGGAAGTTGACGCATCATATTTTCATCATCATTTAATTGAACATATGTTCTAATTCTCATTGTAAAGTCTTCTTTGATCCATTATGTGCAGAAATGAGTTAACACACCAAACCTAACAGCTATTTATTGAAAGTCCTGCTTAAAAGGTTGGATATTGGCTGAAATCTGGGAACTTGTATTTGGGGAGAGTTCTCATCATCCCCCCACAACTGATAAGAGTGGTTTACTATGACTCAACTATACAAACAACCTAGTTTATGCTGAACATCTGCTTTCCTTCTGGGAGTCTGGAATTTTGGTACACAGCAGGCGGAGGCTACCTTCATTACTAGCCCCCAACAAAAATCCTGGTCTTGAAGTCTCTATGAATCTGTGGTTAGCAGCAGTCCACACATATTTCCATGACTTGTAGTTGAGGAATTTAATGGCATCCTGTGTGACTCCACTGGGAGATGATTCTGGAAACTTGCACCTGATTTCCCCTAGTTTTCACCCCTTGTACTTTTCCCTTTGCTGATTTTGCTCTGTATCCTTTCATGTAATACATCATAGCTCAGTATGACTGTATACTGAATCCTGGGACTCGTCACGCTGAATCATTGAACTGAAGAAGCGCCCTGGAGAATAAGCATTTAAGCATTTAGGAACTTCTCCCTTTTCTGTTCATTCACTCAGCTTAATTGCACTGTTGCCAGAAAACATATGTTGAATGATTTCAGTCTTTCGGAATTTGTCGAAACTAGCTGTATGAAAAGTTAATTTTGTATATTTTCCACATATGCTTGTAAAGAATATGTATTCTGAAGTTGTTGTATGCAGTGTTTATATATGTCCATTAGGTCAAGTTCATTAATTGCACTTTTCAAATAAATAAATAAAAACATAAATAAATTTATTTATTCTTCCAAGGTTTTATTTAAATTCAAGTTATTAACATACAATGAAGTATTAGTTTCAGGAGTAGAATTCAGTGAATCATCACCTATATTTAATGTCTCCCTAGTGACCATCACCCATTTAGCCCATCCCCCTACTCATTACATTTTTCAAGTATTTTAAATATTTTAATGATTTTGTTTGCTTGTTCTATCAGTTACTGAGAGAAATGCATAAAAATACCTACTTTGGGCAAGAGGAGTCAAGATGGCAGAGAAGTAGCAGGCTGAGACGACATCAGGCAGCAGGAGATCAGCTAGATAGCCTATCAAACCATTCTGAACACCTATGAATCCAACAGGAGATCGAAGAGAAGAAAAACAACAATTCTAGAAACAGAAAATCAACCACTTTCTAAAAGGTAGGACCAGTGGAGAAGTGAATCCAATGCGATGGGAAGATAGACCCCAGGGGGAGGGGCCGGCTCCCGGCAAGCGGCGGAAAAATGGAGCACAAAATCAGGACTTTTAAAAGTCTGCTCCAGGGAGGGACATCACTCCAGAGGCTAAACTGGGGTGAAGACCTCATGGGGACAGCGTGGACTCAGGTCCCACAGGGTCACAGAAAGATCGGGGGTGTCTGAGTGTCGCAGAGCTCACAGATATTAGAGCAGGGAAGCCGGCTGCGGAGACAGAGCCGAGGTTTCCTAGAGCTGTGGACTGTGACACGGGCCGGTGCTCTGTGCGAGGGGTCCCCACAAGATCCGGGGAGACTCCGACCCGGGAGAGCTCAGGGATCTATGGGGTTCGGAGACTCCAGGTGGGACTCTGCCAGAGACAGAGATGCTTGGTCACAGGCTGGGTGAGCTCGGAGCGCTCCCAGAAGCCAGTGAGACGGGACTGATTACGCACGATTTTCTCCAAGCGCGGCCGGAGGCTGGGGAGACCGGAATGATTAAACGCTTTTCTCTGAAGGTGCACTGAAGACTGGGACCCCTAGCTCTCTGCTCCTCCAAACCAGAGATTGGGAGGCCGCCATTTTCATTCCCGTCCTCCGGAACTCTACGGAAAGCGATCAGGGAACAAACGCTCCGGAAAGCGAACCTGAGAGGATTACTTAGCCTGGCCCCTGGCAAGGGCGGTGCAATTCCACCGGGGCAGAGACACTTGAGAATCACTACAACAGGCCCCTCCCCCAGAAGATCAATAAGAAATCCAGCCAAGACCAAGTTCACTTAACAAGGAGAACACGGGTTCTTATCTGGACAAAATGACAAGGCGGAAAAACTCACCACACAAAAAAGAACAGGAGGCAGGACGGAAGGCTAGAGACCTAATCAATACAGACATTGGTAATATGTCAGATCTGGAATTCAGGACGATGATTCTCAAGGTTCTAGCCAGGCTCGAAAAAGGCATGGAAGATATTAGAGAAACCCTGTCCAGAGAAATAAAAGCCTTTTCTGGAGAAATAAAAGAACTAAAATCTAATCAAGTTGAAATCAATAAAGCTATTAATGAGGTGCAATAAAAAATGGAGGCTCTTACTGCCAGGATAAATGAGGCAGAAGAAAGAATTAGTGATATAGAAGACCAAATGGCAGAGAATAAAGAAGCTGAGCAAAAGAGAGACAAACAACTACTGGATCATGAGGGGAGAATTCGAGAGATAAGTGATAAGACGAAACAACATTAGAATAATTGGGATTCCAGAAGAAGAAGAAAGAGAAATAGGAGCAGAAGGTATACTGGAGAGGATTATTGTAGAGAATTTCCCTAATATAGCAAGAGGAACAAGCATCAAAATCCAGGAGGTGCAGAGAACACCCCTCAAAATCAATAGGAATCGGTCCACACCCCGTCATCTAATAGTAAAATTTACAAGTCTTAGCGACAAAGAGAAAGTCCTGAAGGCAGCATGGGACAAGAAGTCTGTAACATACATGGGTAAAAATATTAGATTGGCAGCAGACTTATCCACAGAGACCTGGCAGGCCAGAAAGAACTGGCATGAGATATTCAGAGCACTAAACGAGAAAAACATGCAGCCAAGAATACTTTATCCAGCTAGGTTATCATTGAAAATAGAAGGAGAGATAAAACCTTCCAGGACAAACAAAAACTGAAAGAATTTGTAAACACAAAACCAGCTCTACAGGAAATATTGAAAGGGGTCCTCTAAGCAAAGAGAGACCCTAAAAGTATTATCAGAAAGGAACAGAGACAATATACAGTAACAATCACCTTAAAGGCAATACAATGGCACTAAATTCATATCTCTCAATAGTTAACCTGAACGTAAATGGGCTAAATGCCCCAATCAAAAGACACAGGGTTTCAGAATGGATTAAAAAACAAAACCCATCAATATGCTTCCTACAAGAAACTCATTTTAGATCCGAAGACACTTCCAGATTCAAAGTGTGGGGGTGGAAAACAATTTACCATGCTAGTGGACATCAGAAGAAAGCTGGGGTGGCAATCCTTATATCAGATCAATTAGATTTTAAGCCAAAGACTATAATAAGAGATGAGGAAGGACACTATATCATGCTCAAAGGGTCTGTCCAACAAGAAGATCTAACAATTTTAAATATCTATGCCCCTAACATGGGAGCAGCCAACTATATATAACAAAAATCAATAATAACAAAATCAAAGAAACACATTGACAAGAATACAATAATAGTAGGAGACTTTAACACACCCCTCACTGAAATGGACAGATCATCCAAGCAAAAGATCAACAAGGAAATAAAAGTCTTAAATGACACTGGAGAAGATGGACATCACAGATATATTCAGAACATTCTATCCCAAAGCAACAGAATACACATTCTTCTCTAGTGCCCATGGAACATTCTCCAGAATAGATCACATCCTGGGTCATAAATCAGGTCTCAACAGGTATCAAAAGATTGGGATCATTCCCTGCATATTTTCAGACCACAATGCTCTGAAGCTAGAACTCAATCACAAGAGGAAATTTGGAAAGAGCACAAATACATGGAGACTCAACAGCATCCTTCTAAAGAATGAATGGGTCAACCAGGAAATTAAAGAAGAATTGAAAAAAACCATGGAAATAAATGATAATGAAAACACAATGGTCCAAAATCTGTGGGACACAGCAAAGGCAGTCCTGAGAGGAAAATATATAGCGATACAAACCTATCTCAAGAAACAGGAAAGGTCTCAAATACACAACCTAACCCTACACCTCAAGGAGCTCGAGAAAGAACAAAAAAGAAAGCCTAAACCCAGCAAGAGAAGAGAAATAATAAAGATCAAAGCAGAAATCAATGAAATAGAACCCAAAAAAACAATAGAACAGATCAATGAAACTAGGAGCTGGTTCCTTGAAAGAATTAATAAGATTGATAAACCCCTGGCCAGACTTATCAAAAAGAACAGAGAAAGGACCCAAATAAATGAAATCATGAATGAAAGAGGAGAGATCACAACCAACACCAAAGAAATACAAACAATCATAAGAACATATTATGAGGGACACCTGAGTGGCTCAGTTGGTTAAGCGGTTGCTTTCGGCTCAGATCATGATCCCAGCATCCTGGGATCGAGTCCCATATTGGGCTCCTTGCTCGGCAGGGAGCCTACTCCTCCCTCTGCCTCTGCCTGTCTCTCTGTCTGCCCATGCTTGCTCGCTCTCTCTCTCTCTCTCTAACTAATAAATAAATAAAATCTTAAAAAAAATTTAAAAAAGAACATATTATGAGCAATTCTTGCAAACAAATTTGACAATCTGGAAGAAATGGATGCTTTCCTAGAGACATATAAACTGCCAAAACTGAACCAGGAAGAAATAGAAAACCTGAATAGGCCCATAACCAATAAAGAGATTGAAACAGTCATCAAAATTCTCCACCAAACAAAGGCCCAGGGCCAGATGGCTTCCCAGGGGAATTCTACCAAACATTGAAAGAAGAATTAATTCCTATTCTCCTGAAACTGTTCCAAAAAATAGAAACGGAAGGAAAACTTCCAAACTCATTTTATGAGGCCAGCATTACCTTGATCCCCAAACCAGACAAGGATCCCATCAAAAAAGAGAATTACAGACCAATATCCCTGATGAACACAGATGCGAAAATTCTCACTAAAATACTAGCCAATAGGATCCAACAGTACATTAAAAGGATTATTCACCACGACCAAGTAGGATTTATTCCAGGGCAGCAGGGTTGGTTCAACATCCGCAAATCAATCAATGTGATACAGTATATTAACAAAAGAAAGAACAAGAACCATATGATACTCTCAATAGATGCTGAAAAAGCATTTG
>ML100475.1:0-13357 GCA_003697995.1 Taxidea taxus jeffersonii | reverse complement strand
CCAAAGGCAAGGGAAGCAAGGGAAAAAATGAACTATTGGGACTTCATCAAGATCAAAAGCTTTTGCACAGCAAAGGAAACAGTCAACAAAACTAAAAGACAACTGACAGAATGGGAGAAGATATTTGCAAACGACATATCAGATAAAGGGCTAGTATCCAAAATCTATAAAGAGCTTAGCAAACTCAACACCCAAAGAACAAATAATCCAATCAAGAAATGGGCAGAGGACATGAACAGACATTTCTGCAAAGAAGACATCCAGATGGCCAACAGACACATGAAAAAGTGCTTCACATCACTGGGCATCAGGGAAATACAAATCAAAACCACAATGTGATACCACCTCACACCAGTCAGAATGGCTAAAATGAACAAGTCAGGAAATGACAGATGCTGGCAAGGATGTGGAGAAAGGGGAACCCTCCTACACTGTTGTTGGGAATGCAAGCTGGTGCAACCACTCTGGAAAACAGCATGGAGGTTCCTCAAAAAGTTGAAAATAGAGCTACCTTATGACCCAGCAATTGCATTACTGGGTATTTACCCTAAAGATACAAACATAGTGATCCAAAGGAGCACGTGTACCTGAATGTTTATAGCAGCAATGTCCACAATAGCCAAGTTATGGTAAGAACCTAGCTGTCCATCAACAGATGAAAGCAGAGGTGGTATATATATACAATGGAATACTATGCAGCCATCAAAAGAAATGAAATCTTACCATTTGCGACGACATGGATGGAACTAGAGCGTATTATGCTTAGTGAAATAAGTCAACTGGAGAAAGACAACTATCACATGATCTCCCCGATATGAGGAAGTGGAGATGCAATGGGGGTGGGGGTTAAGGTGGTAGGAAAAGAAAAAATGAAAGAAGATGGGATCAGGAGGGAGACAAACCAAAAGAGACTCTTAATGTCATAAAACAAACTAGGGGGGTGGGGGGGAGCGGGGTTGGGAGAGGGTGGTGGGGTTACATTATATGTTTAAATAAAAAAAGCTTAAATAAAAAAATAATAAAAATAAAAACAAAAAAGAAATACCTACTTTGATGGTTAACTGGCCCATTTTTCTTGCTAATTGCATCCATTTTTGCTTTACATATTTCGAGGCTAGGTTATTACTTACACCAAATTTAGAATTGATACAACTTCCTGGTAGGTTGACAATTACCTTATAATGAAACATCTGTTCTTATCACTAATAATATATCTTGCCTTAAAATCTACTTTGATTAAGAGTGCAACATTACCTTGTGTGTGTGTGTCTGTGTTTTGCTTAGGTTTGCACAGTCTGTATCTTTTCTGTGAATTTTATCTGTGTCTTTGTATTTAGGTATGTCTCTTAAAATAACATATACTTAGGTTTTGTTATTTTTATCCAGTCTGGCAATTGTATGCAATGTAAGTACTAATATTTTTTTAAATTTAAGCCGACTATCTTGCTCTTTGGATTATACTTGTCCCACCTCTTCTGGGAAATAAGTATAATGTCACTTTTTGGATCTTTATTGGTGTTCCATATGGTTCTTACATTCCATTACATATTTTCCTTTTTTGTTCTGCCTCAGTCTTAATATGTTTTATTGACTTGTTTTCTAACTCACTAATCTTCTATATGTCTCATCTACATTAAAATCCATCTATTATGTTCTTAACTTTGACTATTCTATTTTTTGCTTGTATATTTTACATTTGATGTTTATATAGATTCCAATTCTCTGGAAGGGTTATATATCTTCTCATCTCTTTCCTTTGGCATATTAATCATAGTTATGTCAAAGTCCAAGTCTATTAACTCCAGTATCTAAGTTCCCATAGTTCTATTTATATTATCTTTTTTTTCTCTTGGTTTTCAGTCACTTGTTACCATCTTCTAGTCTACCTAATACACCAATAATTGGGTATGAACTATTGTAGGAAGAATTTGAGGTTCTTGCTAATGTTATTTTTTTCCCCAGATGGAATTAACTTTTGTTTTCTTGCAGACCTTCAGAATAGGACATGCCATCTTAATCCAAACTGGGGCAGAGCTAGTTTGCAGATAAGCTCTTTTCTGTACACTGGTTAACTTCTTTATCCTTATCTTAGAGTGCTGATCTTGTAGGGTTCTTACTAGAAGTCCTGAGGAATCTCTTCTCCTTCAAGGCTTTGATTCTAAGTGTAGTGTTCCCACCTTAGTGAAACTATTGAAAACTCAGCTGAGTTTCCCAAGCTCTTAGTCAAATTTTCCTGCTCTGCTTTGTAGCCATTTGGTTCTGTGCTGTTTATGAGTTGGCAGATAACTCAAGGGAAAAAAGCAGCCCAGACTATTAGGATCACTGCAATATGTTTTTCCCTTTTTCCAACATCTTCATTTTTCTGAAACCTTGAATGCTATAGCAGCTCTGCTTTGGGGTCTTGGTGAGACTGTTGAAAGCTTAACTCAGGATCCCAATTCCTTATCTGCCACTGATTCTCAGCTTCTTAAACTTTTGCTGAAATACCACAAGAGATGAATTTCTATAGAAATCCAGACCTATATCAATACATTTTCCTTGTTTCTTGGATCTTGGTACCTCAAATCATGGCTACCTAGAGAAACTTCGAATGCCTTTGAACATATGTATGTGCATAAACACACATACATGCTGTATTGCTTGTTATTTCTTTTTATTTTAAGGTTAGTCTGTAACAAGATATACCACCTAAAATAGGCAATCCTAAAATATTCTTTATAAATCTGAGATTTTATATGTGACCACTTCAAATTATAATGTGAGCTTCATTTCCAGTGATTAGCATTTTTTGTAAAGTCTACATTTATATTATTTTGAAAGCCTTGCCACTCTGTCCATCTACACTGACTTTATAGTTGAAAACTCCTAGATATTTTTCACATGAGTAGCTATTAAGCAGGGCTTTTACTAGTAGAATTTATTTAACTTAAATACAGAATTTTACTTTGAAATTATATCTTGTTAATTTAAATCATTCTTTATAGTAGAAAAATAAACTAAACTAAAGTGAAAAGTTATCATTTCTCAGTTTTATTTTTTCACTAAATCACTGATAAAACCTTGATAAAGCCATGAGCTCTTCTACTTTTGATTTTTTTCTCTTAAAAGAGATTTAGACACACATTTAATTCCCTTAGCAACTGATTGAAAATTCATTGAGAGTTAAGAGCATGACTAACTCAGTCTTGAATCCCTTTGTTCCTAATAGGCAAATGCTTTTTATGTAGTAGATCTACTGTATTTTCGGAAGGTTCTTTTGATTCTGAGTGTTCAGCTTTTTCTAATGCCAATTGTATAGCTTCCATGATGCTCTTCTATAATTATTAATGGTTATATAACTTTTTCTCCATTACTGTAAGTGTTCTTTAAAAACATAAAAAATTTTGGGACAACTATAAATGGCTGTCTATCTTCTTCTTCCTTGGATTTTTTTATGCCTAGATTGCAAACTTCTCTTTTTGAAAGATTTTCATCAGTCTTGAGCTAATTTCTTCCCCAGAATTGGTCACTGGATTATTTTTTCATGAACTTGTAGAAACCTGCTGTTTATACTTTAGTTTGCATGACTGTCTAGGCTCAGCATTCCCTTTCTTGGATATAAAAGTGCTCAGATGGCGAGTACTTTTCTTTTGAGTCTTTCCTTACCAAAGTACCAAAAAGACATTCTGGTTGATTAGAATTAAGTACAAAATAGTCTTTCTAGTTGTTTACCCTTTCTTAGGAGAGAGCAAACTGTCAAAAGAGTAAGTAAAAAATTTATCAGACATGCTGCTTTTAGCAAAAAGAGATTTTCAACAGATGTATGGCTTGTTGAATTACACACAGTCCTTACTAAATCTTGCTTTTCTGATAGTTTAATGATTTGTATTAGATCACAAAGTCTCAGTCCATGAAACAAACATAAGGGGAAAATGCCAAAATAGAAAATCAGATCGGGGAAAAAATGCAATGAAAAATAATTTTACTAACAAATGAGTAAATGGAGGAAAAACGTAAACATATGTGAGTTCTGATTAAATGTTGATTTATTTCTAAATTGCAAATATAGGATCAAATATTTGTATAGAAAACTGAAAATATTTAATATAAAACCTATTTAAAGAACAGAGTATTGGATTTCAAGTTGAAGTTTACTTTGACTTTGGCACAAAGATTGCCATGTCTGGAGGGGAAGCAGGAGAAAGGCCTGGAAACTTAGCCAAGCCAACTTCTTCCAAAAGGTGCACCAAATGCTGGTACATAAGTGCTTCCCTCCAGGCCAGTGAGATCTGTACCTGCAGTTAGCCAACATCAAGGAGCAAAGAGATCAAACTGTGGTAGAGCTGTTGCATGCAGGAGTTAGCGAGCTACCTTCAAGATACATTCAGAAGGAACTTCGACATTAATGGATTTGGCAGTTAGTATAGAATTTTCAAATGGATCTTTCAGCTTAGCTTAAACTACAAGGGCCAGATCTCCTAAAGTGGCTGCAAGCTGTGCTGCCTTCCATTTGCCTCAGGATACAATCGAACAAGCCATCCTGAAGTTGGCCAGATCCTCCTTGATAACTCCCTACAGACTCGTTCTCATTCTGTTTTTTGTTTTTTTCCCCAAGCTGGGAACCAGGTTGAAATTCAGCATCAAATAAAGATGGCTAATTTTTCTGACTTAACAGACATTTTTCACATATGATTCTGTGTGGCAATGATAGCTGTTCCCTAACTACTTGTGCCCCCCTTCCACAAAGCCGTTGTGGCTGGGAATGGGCTGTTCCATCTGTGATTCTGTCCCCAACACCCCTATTTGCTTCTATGTATTACCGTGGGGCTGGTTCTCACCAATGGAACATAAGCAGAATGGTGTCACTTCTTTTTTTTTTTTTTTAATATTTTATTTATTTATTTGACAGACAGAGATCACACATAGGCAGAGAGGCAGGCAGAGAGAGAGGAAGGGAAGCAAGCTCCCCACTGAGCAGAGAGCCCAATGTGGGGCTCGATCCCAGGACCCTGAGATCATGACCTTAGCCGAAGGCAGAGGCTTAACCCACTGAGCCACCTTGGCACTCCCAGAATGGTGTCACTTCTAACCTGCTGTGGCTGTGAAGTATACATACACATATTCTACCCTCTCCCCCCATGTGTTGGCTGACGTTGTTGCCCAGGGAAACTTGAGAAGCTACTTCTTTAATATCTTCATGGAGGGTTTCTAAGAATGTAGGGGTGTCTGGGTGGCTCAGTTGTTAATAGGCTGCCTTTGGCTTAGATCATGATCCCAGGGTCCTGGGATGGAGCCCACATTCAGCTCCCTGCTCTGAAGGAAGTCTGCTTCTTCCTCCCACTCCCCCTGCTTGTGTTCTTGCTCTTTCTATCTCTCTCTTTCTGTCAAATAAATAAATAAAAAATCTTAAAAAAAAAAAAAAGAATGTGTTCTCTCCCTACCAAGCAAGAATACAAATACTAGAATTTAAAAAGCAAAAAAACAAAACCTATTGTGTTAAATTCCTGTTTGTTTTAAAGATCTTTTGGTTTCAATAGCTAGCATTATACTAATCAATAGTACATTTATGTCAGTCATTTTCATGGTTCTCGGCACACACACACACACACACACACACGCACACACACAGAAAGATCAGTGCTCTTAGGCAATTTACCTCTAACATCTCCCAGACTAGCTGTATGAATCAGGGTTCAATCAGAGAACAACTATATACATACATGTCTACATATTTACATAGGTATGGGATGGGATGTGCATGTGCACATGCATGTGTGTAAGTATATTTCCTACAAGGATTCGACCTTACACAGTTGTGAGAGTGAAGCAGACTTGGTAAGCCTGTAGACTTTGCATCTGATCCTGTAGCTGCATGTCAACAAACAGGTTGTCTGAAGGCAAGATGGGTGAGGAGTGAGGGGAAGAAGGGGCAAGCTGGACCTCATAGGGACAAACTGAAACCAGTTCTCAAATCTCAGTGCTTCCAAGCTTGAAGATGGGAGTATTCCACAAGACCCACTAGCACTCTTCATCATGCAGCTGAACACACATGTGACATATGGGTTAATGAAATCCCAGGAGGATGTAGGGACAGGTGAAGCAGGTTCAAGTCCAGCCACTATCCCATGCTGAGGAAGTGAGTCAGCAAATAGTCAACAATATGAGCTACAAAAACATCTGATGACCTTGCTTCAATCTTTGAGAGCTAAAAACCACGGCAGTTGCGGCTTCGCTTCCACCTTCCAAATCTTATGCAAGAAAGTCTCTCATGGATTATCTTAAAAGAAAATTTTCAGAAAAAAGGAATTTTGTAAACAGTTCCCCCAAGCCAAGTCAACACATTGCAAAGCCCTGACACCTGTCCACTGATGGAATTATCCGCCAACTTTTGTTCTTTAAAAGGTTACCACTCACTTATTCTAGGAAGGTGCATTAAGTGGCACCTATTTTCTGGTATTTGGGAAATACTGGAGATAAAAATATGAGTAATATATACTCCAAACTTCAAGAAACCACTTTCTAAAGAAATAAAGAAA
This sequence comes from Taxidea taxus jeffersonii, assembly GCA_003697995.1. NCBI lineage: Eukaryota > Metazoa > Chordata > Mammalia > Carnivora > Mustelidae > Taxidea > Taxidea taxus. The sequence goes on along the minus strand of ML100475.1, from coordinate 6,842 downwards.
TAAAGCTATAAACAAAATCATAATATAATGTTGTCATTGCATGGTGTTACTGTTCATAGGGCATTGTATGAACTCAGAGAGGAAGCAATGTAGGATATTAATTACACTAGATCACCTTTGTCATACCTATAATTACAAATATCTTGGGAAACATCACACTGCCCCAATACCAGCAACTTCCAAACTGCATTTTGAATTCAGCAACATCCCCTATTGTCTCTACAAGGTGCTAGATTGAGTCATAAGTGTAGAAAAAAAATAGTGAACCCCATCTTAAATTTGGAATCAGGTTAAAAGCAGTCACTAGTCAACTGCTTTATTTTGAATTGAACATAGTAGAACAAAGATTTGGAAAGAGTGAACAAAGATTTGGAGACATGGGAAAGTCATTATTCATATGCTAATCACTTGACCAGTAGTATGATTTAGTAATATAACAAGCATACAACTGACAAGAAATAGGAATTTGTTTTTCTTCTAACCCTGCACAGTAAATTCTATGTAGGTCCATCATCAAAGCAGAGAACATAAAAAGTGTTCTTCAAATTGTTCAGGCATTTTACCAGCATTCCCTAATTAACCAACAAATGTCAACAAAATTAAAAACCAATTATTATAGCCCTCACCTGCCAAATTGAAAAACAAAGATTTACTCAATGTCAGGAAGGAAGTATTTGTGACAAAGAAAGAAATAAAAGCCATATCTCTAACTCTTCCTGAATTTACAGTGCTGGCTTCTATCTTCTTGCAACAGTGGAATGGTCTGTAGCACTCACAATACTTTCCCTGCTGCTTTTCATCTGACTTGCCATTTTCTTTCCTCTCCTCCTCCCTCCCTAATTCCAGGGGGTATGACTGGTGACTGGTGGTGTTTACTGTAACTGGTTTAAGCAAGTTAGAACGTTATTTTCTAAGGAGAGTGACCCAGGAAAGAGAGATGTAAATTTGTGTGTCCCAGAGTAAATTACATCTAAAGTAACTAAACCCCTGGAGTCTTGAAACTTTGATTTATAACATTGTTGGAGGAATTCTGACTGTGACACTAGAAATAATTTTTTTTTAGATCAAAAACACTAAAGGAGAGAGGCAAGTAAGACATAAATGACTCTTAAGAATAGAGAGCAAACAGAGTTGATGGAGGGAGGTGGATGGGGGGAATGGGCTAAGTGGGGGATGGGCACTAAAGAGGGCACTTGTGATGAGCACTGGGTGTTTAATGTACGTGATGACTCACTGAATTCTACTCCTGTAAAGATATTATACTGTCTGTTAATTTATGAAATTTAAATTAAAAAAATACTGAACACAAGTGGTAATATTTTGTCTTTCGCTTAGTGCTTAATAGGGTCCACATAGGTAGAGTAACCATAATTTAACATCCAAACTCGGATATTTTGAAAGAGAAAAGGAGCCTGTTAGTTATTATGCTCAGAAAGTAAGCCGCAATGGGATTGCTTGCACAAACTGGGATGAACCTGACCAAACTACACAGTAACATGCCTTTTTGTTAATGGATAAACAGAAACAATTGCACCCTTGACGCATGCGCATGTCATATATTACTAGTTTGCCCTGTATGCTTGCTCGCTCACTGCCCCTCCCTCTGGAGATCTAAGTTGAGATCAAGTATTGGTTTCCTAGGATTGCTGTCACAAAATACAACAAACTGGGTGACTTGAAACAATAGACATTTATTCTCCTTCAGTTCTGGAGCCAAGACATCTGAAATCAGGGTCATTCTCTCTCTGAAGGCATTATGGGAGAATCTTTCCATGCTTTGTTCTTAGCTTCTGGTGTTCCTGGCAATTTTTGGCATTCCTTCACTTGTGGGGATTCACTCCAGTCTCTTTGGCCACCATCAATGGTGTTCATTCTGTATACCTGAGGCTGCGACCCTTTCCCCCTTCTTATAAGGATGCCAGTCTTGTTGGATTAAGGCCCACCCCAAGGACCTTATCTTAACTCAATTATATTTGCCAAGACGATTTCCAAATAAGGTCACATTCAAAGGGACCTCGGGTTAGGATTTTAACATATCATTTTGGGGGACACAATTTAACCCTTAACAAATAACAGCGGTACCAAAGAGCACACATTTAGATTTAGATTGAGAAGATAGCAATGGCCCAGGTGCCCCTGGAGACTACTTTGCAGTCCTTACTATTACTGTTGTTTCTTGAACAAACAGACCCCTTATGGAGGCCTGAAGCAGGTTACTAGAGGACACAGGGGAATGATAGAGCACAGGGGAAACCATTTCACAGCACAGTTCAAATCCATCGTGGAGCAGATAGTCTTTAGGAATACAATATGCCTTCTTTATGACATATTCCTTTATCGAAGAGATTTCCCACTTAGATAAAGCCTCGTGAATTCAGGCAACATACCTTTCAAATATTTCTGGGTTATCCTGCCAGAAAAAAAAAATCGCCTGTCTTAAAATACTCTTGGAAAGGCTAGTGATCCAACACACTTTGTTGTGAGGGGAACACATGGCCCCAGCGTTCACCTTTACAGCACACAGCTAAATATATTCACTGTTGTTTTTGATACATTATTCATGTTATTTCTTCCTAAAAGCAACACTGCCATTTAATGCTTATCAGATCTACTTCCTCCTGACCATATACTTGTTTTTTTCTTCAGACACCTGAGAGAAATCATTATCATGTCTTCCTGAGGTAGTGTTAGCAGCTCTGTGCTGTCATTTTACAGGTTACATAACTCAGAAATAAGTTAATAATTAGCTGGAGTGATATAAAATCAGAGATGGATTATTATCTAGAAAAGCAAAAATAAATGAGGGAGAAAATATTCATGCCTTCAGCCATTGCATTTATGTTTATAGATATTGCACATTTTATTGTTCAAGCTTATTCCACTAAAGATGCTTTGGGTTTTTGTTCCTATAATTCATGGAGTAATGCATTTCAAGACCATTTGTTTATTCACTAAAAGTGACATATAGACTTCTCTCTCTCTCAAATGCCAGAATCAAAATACCAGGGTATGAAATCATTGTAAATTCATCACCATTTATTGTGAGAAATCAGTTATTATTATAAGCTCCATGGTATATATCACTATTATTCCATAATATTTTCAGATCTAATTAAAATGGAATCCTTTTTATTTTGTCCAGGAAACTTACACTGCATTGCTAACGGATTTGTTTACTTCATGCAAATGTATAGCCCACACTCTTCAGTAACATGTAAATTATGCATGCCTCCAATTGTAGTGGTCATTTTGTGTTCTATGTGTTGGGGGGATTATATTTTATCTTGCATTTTTATGTGTCTCTTTGCAGACATCCAAAAGATAGATTTAGAATGTTTTGAATTGAGGAGTAGGGGGGCATTTTAATCATTTGAGGTTTGAAAAGGGAGGTTTGAAGGGAATCTGATCAATACCAGAGAGAAGGATGTGGTTTCTGGTGTCGCCATGACAGGTAAACATGACAGCGTTGACCTTATACTGGACTGGAATGCTTAAAACTGCAACAAGGTATCAATCTTTAAACACCCATCAAATGTGAAATACTGTACTTAATCCGTATTACAGTTCCTTTTCTCCTAAATATCTTGGCAACTGTGGTAAAACATGTATTTCACATTTATAGACATTTTGACTCATTCCCTCTCACATTGTTTGAATATAGATAATGTGTGACAACTTGCTAACAGGTCAGAGTGTCTAGTTACGCATTTGCAGTATTAGTGCTTTCCCTTTCTATTGATTTGTGGTCATATATTTATTTTGCCCAAAGCTTCTTTAACTCTTAGAAAAATTTATGCCAAATAAGGCCAGCTTTGGAGTATTCTTCTAGAATCCCTGGGTTGTTCATTTGCGAGCATAGCCAATAATGACTTCAGAAATTGTTCCATATGGAGCCACTGAAAAGCAAACTTCCACATTTTATTATTTCTTTTTAACTAATACTTCGTAATGCCTTCTACTGAGGGCTTGGTGTCTTGAGCTATTATTGCACTGAGGTCTACTGATAGAAAAGATGGGGGAAGGAATGTGAGATCTGCATCATGTGACAAAGTTATGGGGCTTGGTAGGGTGGTGCTAAGGACTGAATATTTGCGTCTCCCCATTCATATGTTGAAACCCTAACCCCCACCCATGGGATGGTATTGGAGGGTAGGGCCTTTGGAAAGTAATTGTGATTAGTGAGGTCATAAGGAGGGAGCCCTCATGAATGGGGTTAGTACTATTACGAGAGTCCCAAGAGAGCTTGCTTGTCTCTCCCTGTTCTCTGCCATGTGAAGAGGAAATGTTAAATCCAGCCTCTGCAATGTGGAAGGTTTTTACTAGAATCCAGCCATGCTGGCATCTGATCTCAGACTTCCCATCTCCGTAACTGTGAGAAATAAATGTCTGTTGCTTAGAAGCCACCTAGTGTATGGTGTTTTGTTATTGCAAGTTGGATTAAGACCCGTAGTTATAACCAGGTTTACATTTATCCGCACTCTGCAACTTTATGGAAGACATTCATTTGTACATTCTTTAAAATGCCTCACAGATGATTTTAAGTCTTGTCACCTCTTTCTTTTGGTTAAAGCTCTCATTGCCTGCACCAGAGGATGGTTGTTCTACAAGGTGGGAACCCTCCTCCATCAAAACAACAACAACAAACAGATCCCAGTGGAATATGGCTAGAATACCTGTCATAAACTCAGAGGGCTGCAGTAGCCAATAGTTACTGTGCCAGGTACTATCCTAAGTCTATTACATGTATTATGTCACCTGACTCTTTTAAGAACACCGCAAGAGAGATAGTATCATTGCTCCCATTTTGGAGATGAGTAAACTAAACCATAAGAGGCTAAAACCTAGTTAAGTAACAAAACTGGAATTTGAACCTAGGAAGTCTGATTCTAAAATGTGTCATATTAAAGCAATTCTGGACTAGGATAAGATTCACAGAGAAGCAAAGAGGAAGAGGGTCAGTGAATACAGAGGTATCAGTCCACTCAGTAATGAGGGCTTTTGCGGTGTAATGACTAAACCTCTCAGACCATAGAACAGCTGATGTCTACAACTGACACATTTTTCTGAACCATTTTTAGCCATCACATGTGTCACAAGTCTTAACTCCACAGTCATTAATATGTGTTTCCTGCTTTAACCCAAAAGTACAGAAAGCAAGAAGAATTATAAAAATACAGGTAAGAAGCTAGGAGAGGCAGTAAGAGGAAATAATTTTGGACTCAACTCAACTTTAAGCTAGAAAAGCTTTCTACAGCACAAGAAAAATGTACATTTTCTTAGTATAAAGCCTACAGAGTTCTTTTTCCATTCAAGGTGGAGTTAATATCTTCTAAGGCAGGTGGATGTTCTTTATGATCAAGGGACTCACATGATGTCTACTGGGAACCTAAAGAACACCCTGCCAACTGTGCTATTCCCAGGAAACATAATTGGTTCAATGTAGTTACCATGTAGTACAGTTACAATGTAGTTAATCCTTGATAGTGATGTCATCATTTGGAAGTCACTGAGAATGAGCACAACCCAAACCCTTGCCCCAAATCCATAAACCACTTACTTTACACAACTCTCTATCAATCAAAAACCAGGAGTACAAGAAATGATATCAGGAATGATCAACATGTGACCTTTACAAAGGAAAAATGAAAAGGAAAAAGAACTAAACCCAATAAAGTTCAAATCATGAAATGCATTTAAGGAAAGATGATTCTTCTCTTAAACATTGCAAGAATGAAAGAAAAAAGATACAATGATGAGGATGGTGTTCATGGTACTTACTATTTGTTGAATATTTAATATGCTAGGTATTACAATAAACATCGACACCACATAGTTAGGGATTGTTGTCCCCATTTTTGGGGGGCGGGATAAGAAAACTAAAGCTTAGGGAAGCAAAGCATTTTGCCTGAAGTCCCACAGCCATTCTTTCAATGGTAATATTCAAACCTAGTTTTTTATTATTCCAAAACATATGCTCTTCACCGCTTAGCTACACTACCTTTGCATAGATGATAAGTATCTAATTCTGTGTTTCATATTTTTGTAGACAGAACGCCTCCACAATGCTACATTTCCTGCCTGACTAGAATGATTCAAGAACATACAGAGGAGCTATCAAGGAGAACTGCAGGGGCAATCTTCTTCCAGAGATGGTTCAAAGTTCAGGGGTCTCCTGTCCCCTGTCCACAAGGTTCCATAAAGGTCTGGTTATACTGTGTATTTATGACCATGCCATCGAAGGGGATTCAGAAAATATTTATCCAAGCCTACTGAAAATCCTCTTTTAGTTTTTCTTCAGAAATTAATCCAGTCCCTTGCTGAGCTGAGAATGAAGAATAAAGACAAAGACCACAACATCTGAGAAATTTAAACATTTATTAGGACTAGTGCAACCATTTTAAGTGAATCAGGTTTGAATTTCATTTCCTTTGGAAAACAAGCAGCAAATCAAGGATTATGTTTCTCTTCTAAAATTTACTGAAGGCTATTGGAAATAGTTCTAGAAATTATGAGGTGGTAGGCTGAATGATTTTGGAAAGTGGATTCCTGGGAGTTCCATGCAGATTAGTGTTAGTAGAATCTCCAGGTACCAACTCAGGCAAAGGATTGATACATTGTTAAATTTACCCCTTTCCCAATCTTTTTACTTCCATTTTTTCACTTCTGATTTGTGATAGTAAAAGCCTAGACTTTAGTCCTGGGATCCAGTAACCTGAAATTTTGTGTGTCTGCAGGCTTCTCAAGTGACTTTGGTCCACAGATTTGTGGACAAGGAGTCTTAGAGAAAACAGTATAGGCAATGGGAAGAATAACAACTTCACCTTGGTTGGGTGCATGTAGGG
>ML100474.1:15005-44255 GCA_003697995.1 Taxidea taxus jeffersonii | reverse complement strand
ACAGCACAAGAAATGTTTGATGATTGCACCACTGATGTTCACGGCTTTTCCAGGTATCGAAGAGGAATGTTTGCTTATTTCTGGACCATTAGGCATGGCTCTACCAAACACATAACTTCATGGAAGGCTAATTCAATAGGACAAGAGGCTGAACAAAGCAAACTCTAACTACCAAAGAAATCATGAGGGCACATCTTAGTGTGATTCTGCTACTGAGTGTTGCTATTGTGACAGGAGGCTAGACTCTAGTTGGCAAGGGGAGTTTGCTTTCCAGCATCTCTCCCTATTGCTAAATCATATTTTTCCCTTGATCCACCCCAAGTGGGCCTGGGCCCAGAGAGCAGTCCTCCTTGAATAATTGAGAGAAACTTGACATTACATCCAAATAATCCTTCTCTGTGAAAGCCAGTGATAATTCTTAGGGAAACTTGTCAAAATACCATTCCAGAATCCCTCTCTGAATTATGAAAACCAAATAAACATTCTGAAATCTTGATTTGGCTAGATATCAATCACTGGGATGAGTTGCATACTATAAATCGATGACATTTGATGTTCATATCAAATCAGATAAATCTGCTTATAGGTAGTTTACTATCTCTATGTAATAGATGATGTTGATGAGTTCTTACAAATTCTCATGTGTCTTATAGGAGTATAGTTTATAGCCAATACCAGGATACAAGAAGAAGACAAAGCTAATGATTTAGTATGTATTGTGACCTTAAATAGTTTTTTTTTTACATTAAATAGTTCTACCCCTTCATTTTCATAAACTCCATCTAAATCTGGAGAATATGAAGCAGTGGGCAAAGAATTTAAATAAAATCTATATGCCAAGACAAGCTTATGTATTCTCTTGCTTCCTTTCTTGCTTAAGCCAAGTGATCATGTCTAATATGAATGCATGAAGTGAAAATTCTAAGAGTATTTCACAATTGTTATTTCTGCCAATACTGTCAACCATTTATTTAACAAATATTTATTTAATGTCTCCAGTGTGCTGTGCATTAAACAGTTAATGAAATGGACAAGTTCTTTGATTGTTGGAAATTATGTTTTTGTGGAGACATGGACAATGAGTGAGGAATAAAACAGATGTATAATGAAATTTCAGGTAATAAGACTTTCAAAGAAAAAGCAAAGAATAAGGAAGATGACTGACAGATTTGCTTGAGGGAAAGTAGTCAGAGATACTTTTCTGAAGAGGTAATATTTGGGCCAAGAAATGAACAAAGTGAATGAGTGAATCATTGAAAGGTTTGGGGGAAGAGAGATACAGGCAAGGGTTCTGATGTGGGAATGAATCTGGTGTGTCTACAAGCTCTAAGGCAAACATAATGGAGCTGAGTGAGTGAGTCAAAGTATGGGAGGCAAGATACAGGCAGAGGTAAAATCATGAAGGCCAAGGTACAGAATCTAGATTGTATTCAAGGTGTGACAGAAAATCACTGGAGTTTTGTGAAAAGAGGAGTGAGATTATCTGATTTATATGTATCTTGAACAAGCCCCCTCTGGTTGCTGTGTGGGAAGAATCAACTGAGAAGACAAGACTGGAAGCAGGGAAACCAGGTACAATATTTCACAATTCTGACTTAGAAATTGTGGTGACCATCCAGGTAGTCGGAAGAGTCAAATTTTAATATATCTTAAGGATAGAGCCAACAGGACTTGCTGATGGGTTGAATGGAAAAATGGCATTCCAGGGAAATATCAGAGCTAGATATATCAAGGTATAAATTTGGAGTCATCAACAAAAAAATGGTATTTAAAGCCAAGAGTCCAAGTGAGGTCAACTTGAGAATGAGTTGTAGATATAGAAGAGAAGAGGAGGAAAGCCAAAGTACTTGGGTGAACCAACACTGAAGACTGGGAAAAAACAAAGAATTGGATTGGCCAGTGATGAGGGAGGAAGACCAGGGGAGTATGGTGACTGGCAAGCTAAGGTAAGGGGTAGTTTTAAGAGGAATGACCTGGGCCAAATGTAGCCAGTCTCCCAGGGAATTCAAGGACAATGCAGTCTAAAATATGGGAACTGGATTGAAGGAAATGAAGACCATTGGGGAATTTAATAAGAGACGTCTTAATGGAATCATACAGAGGAAGCTTTGGCATATTCTGAAAGCATTCTGAGTTACTAATAAGAGTTGTGAGGTCTTTATCCGTAGATGCTCCATCTCTGGGCATGTCCAAATGCTAATGGGAATAATTGAGTAGATTGATGATGCAGGGGATGGAGGAGCAACTTTAAGAGAAAATTCCTGAATGGATGAAGGATAGTGGGTTCAGAGAGCAGTAGAGATGTTTGATCATCATAACAGGAGAGAAGAGTAGGTCATCATAACAGAAGAGAAGAGACAGAACAATAGAGACACAGGTGGAAAAGAGAAAACATTTTTCTGATTGCTCCTATTTTCTCAATAAAATAAAAATCAGGGTCATCTATTGACAGTGAGTGTTGGATGGCGGACAAGTGAGACAGTGTCAATAGTTAACTGGATAAATAGGAGGAGGTTTTGACTTGGGAATTGTGGTTGGCTTTTCACAAATCAAAGGCCCACTTGAGATATGTGGCCAGGACTCTTATGTAAGGCCAGTAAGCATGGTTATGAATTTTTCTCTCACCACATTCTGGTTCTCAGATCCAGACACAGAGTAAGAAGAGAGATGAGTTTAAGCAGAGATGAGGTTTACCAGAGTGGTGATGGAGGGAGAGAACTAACTGAGGTGACAAGGTTGTTGTAGGGATGGACTATGGAACCCAAACTGGAAAAAGATGGTGACAGCATTTTAAGCCAGGCCTGGAGTCTCTGATGGGTGTGAGCACTGTTTGTTGGAGTGTGTAGATTAAAAGTCATCTGTTTGTGGCCAGAAATTCTGATGCTTGAAACCTACATATAGGAAGTGGTACAGCTATTAACATACAGATTTAAAGTATATCTTTGGAAGAGGAGAGGTGATGTGTACTGGAGGAAAATCACCATAAAGTTACTTTCCAGAGAGAAGAAAATGTAATGAGAAAACATTGACATTATTTTTAGATTGTGGCTACTGAAAAAAAGTGGGTGGGAATGGGTTCCTAACTTTAATAAGTTATGTGGACTAATGAGTCCTGCCCAAAGCAGTTTTGAGATCTGCTAATGCAATTTGCTCCTAATATTATGGTGTTAACATTTGATATAAATGACATTTTTTTAAGGGAAACAGACTTAAGTTTAGTCTTTGTAGTAATTTTACAGTGTATGGTTTCATTGACCATTTTTTTCTTGAATGTAAGAGAAGAAATAGATTTAGAATAGAGTGGGAAATGCTATGGATGCCACAGCCTCTCTGGGCAATAATATAAACTGCAGTGAGTGACCTTGAACTAATGTGCCATTCTTAGTTGCAGTGATCATGGATTTTTGTGATGTCTTGTACTTTCCATGTAATTTGGAAGGTTTTGTGAACATCTGGACACCCCCATGAGTATCATGACACCCCCACATAAGTCACATGAATGGCATCTGACATGTCTTTATGGAAAAATAGGGGAGGAAGATGTGTACTGAAGTCCTGGACAGAAATTAGGGCAATTGTTATAGAAAGGACCCCAGTAAATCACACTCCCCACAAGGTGGCTTTATTCCTCCTTTTGTCCAGAAGTGGAGTTTATTTCTCCATGCTTTGATCTGAGATGACATAGTGGCTTGTTTTGACTAATGAAATGTGGTGGTAGAAGTGACTTGGTGTGACTTCTGGGTCTAGGCCACAAGAGGCCTTGTGATTCTGCTCTTGCTTTTCTGGAACAGAGCTGCCTCCACAAAGAGGTCAGCCTTTTGGGGGATGAAAGCTATAGCAGCAAGAGGCCCTGCAGATGCACATGTGAATGAGGCCATCTAGGTTCATCCAGCCCCTATTAAGTCACTAGCTGACTGCTGCCATATACATGACCCTAATTAAGACCAGCAGAAGAACCAACCTGCTGAGCTCAGCCCAAATTACAAACCAATGGAACTATGAGCTAATGAGTGACTATAGTTTTATACCACTAAGTTTTGGGGTTGTTTGTTACACAATAGATGGTTGATGCAACCAGTAAGAGTTACTAACAACCAGGACAGGGAGGGAAAGAAGTAACATTTATTGAGTACCTATATTGTGTTGAGCAATTCCTGAAAAAATTATCTTGATTTGGCTTTACAACACCTCTCCGAGGAGGCATCATTTTCTTCCCAGTGAGAAGACTGGAAGTCAGAGAAGCTCAGTAGCTGGTCCAAAATCACATATCTAACAAGTAATAGACCACAGATTAAAACACACCCAAATCCCACTCTTTAAATACACCAATTTCAGAACTTCAATGCACTTATAAAACAGCTCCATAAATTGACATGTCTTTATGCTGTCTGAAATATTATGTATTTAATAACATTTTCTTTAAATTGACTCACTTGAATAAGTTACTAGACAAAGAAATATATTTAGAGCAGAAACATTTTGTTACTGGGACAAATACCAAATGCTTTCCCCAGGTGAGCTCTCTTCTAGTTGCTTTGCAGGAATGAATTGATTTATTCCTCATAGCAATTCAGTCAGGTTAGAGCTATTGTCATCATAATCCCCATTGGAAAGATGAGAAATATGAGGTAGGGGAGATTAAATAGTTGCTTGATGTCACCCAAGAAGTAGGTGGTTGAGACATGGTTGTGCTATTGGCAACTGAGGGGGGTAGGAAGAGACCAGAGATGCCACCAAACATCCTATAGTACACAGCACAGCCTCCCATCTCCATCAGAGAATGAGCCAGCACAACTGTCCATAGTGCCAAGGTTAAGAAACCCTCTTTCTGACTTTCTAAATGGTAAACAGATATAAGTATTGCTTGCCATAAATGGAAACTGGGGGGGGGGGGGATGAACAACACTGAAGAATCTCTAGAAGCTGTTGTTTGCCAGACTGGGAGTCTCAGGAGCTCTCTTTTCATTGAAAAGAGATTGGCAAAATGTTAGAGAGATAGTAGAGGCTAGAGACTCTCTCCTTGGGTGCAATCATAGGATTGTAAGAGATTTGTATTTGGAATTAAACCTCTTTGTGTGATTCTAAGTCATTTATACCATGTCTGTGTCCCTATCAAATCATCCCATAATCCACTGGTGCAAAGCCCATCCTTTGGGAAGTGTGGCTCTATGGGCTAGGTGGGTGATCTGTATGCCATGGGCCAAATCCAGCCCATCACCTGCTTTGTTAATTAATTTGGGGGGAACATAGCCACACCCATTCTTTTACATATCATGTATGTCTGCTTTTGCACCACAGACACAGTTGCTTTGGGACAGCAGAGACCATTTGGTCCACAAAACCTAAAATATTTACTATTTGGCCCTTAACAGAAAATCTTTGCTGACCGCTGCCTAGAATTACACTTGGTACATAGAAGGCACTCAGCCTACTATGTGCTGATATTTATTAAATGGATAAAGCCCTGGAAGACACTGCTCTCTGTCTTCCCTCTCCACCAGCACCTCCTTCTTCCTACTCCATCCTACCCATGTCTGTTTATTTGTTTGTTTATTTTTGCATTTCCATTTTGCTCAACATGAAACAACAGCTCCATTCTTAAAACAAACACATGTCTACCAAGTAGTTGATCACTGTAAGCTGCTCCGTTTTAGGGCTCAGAGATATAAATGGGTCTCTCTGAAAGGGGATGGTGATGGATCACCATGTTCTCAGGAGTATAAGCTATTCCCTTTCTCCTCTAGCTGTTGGCATTCACTGCACTCTCTCAGCTCCAGAGCTAAGGGATATATAATAGACACAGGAAGACCTATAAAAGTAACATCTGAAACTGCCGCAGAGCTGAATATTGATTTATTCATTACTATAAATTTTTTGTCATTACTATGCAATTGCTCTATCTCAGGAAGAATTGATAGATGTGGTTGGAAGCTGCAACCCACTGTGCAAAACTTTTTCCCCCTTCTATAATTTCCTGTAACTCTTCTAAAGAATCATTATTCCTTATTACATAGCTCTGGCATGCCACCTATTTAGATAAATGTGTGAACAAGTGTGCAGTAAATATTCATAGTGGCCCATGTGTCAACAGTATATGTCACTAATTAGATAATTTAGTGGTTCAAATAAATAAATAAGAAAATAGAAGCATACCAAGGAAAATAGTGAAATAAAACACAGACTCCTTGTAGGAATCCAGGCAAATAGGACAGATTTTCAGGTTATAAGATCATCTATATATGTTGGAGGCCAATCAGAAGGTCACAGTAATACTTAATGATGCTGCTTGCACATGGGAGAAGCCCAGACCCACGAGTGCCTATGTTGGTTTGGGTCTTCTTAGCAACGTACATGCTTGTTACTTAACAAGGCCACTCTGGATGGGCCTCAGGGGATTTGGTGGCCTTTTGCCTCCTTTATCCTGCTCATTTTCTTGTGTCTGTTATTTATAATCCTGCTGCTACCAAAAGAACTGGGCTCAGGGCTTGAAAATTATAGGTTTAAGTTCTGAGTCTGATATAAAGTGGATAAGTTACTCATTCAACTTGGGCCTCAATGTTCTTATCTATAGAATGGAAACATTTCTAATTTGAGATATAATGGCAATGATGGTGACAATGAAATGTAAATGAGGCAAGAGTCAGGGAAGCCCTTTCCAGAGTCCAGTGTTCCAAATGGACATTAGAAGACATTTGTTTATTTGTTTTATTTTAAATAAGTCGTGTCAAGAAAAGTGAGCTATGCAGACAGAACAATTATTTAGAAAACCAAGGTACTGGGAGCTACTATTTATTGGGTGCCTCCTTTGTATCAGGCATTGAGATTATAGGTACTTCCTATAGGGTATCGACTAAAATCTACCTTGGTGAAGTAAAGGATGTTTTTCCCACATTTTACAGATGGGGAAACTGAGGTTTAGCAACATTCAGTGTAACTTGCTGAAGACAACAGATCTGGTAAGTGATGCCAGATGAAAATCCACCTTTCTCTGGCTCTGTCTTCCATATCCGCTATGCTGCTGGTGATATGCTATGTTGTCTCCAGGTTTGAACTAAAAGGACTTAATTTGTTTTGTATTTTAGAAATTTTTAAAATGAGATTTCAATCTGAGTTGCCCAGATAGCTTGACTATACTGGCCAAATCCATGGTGGTCTTCCTCAATTGAGCAAGTCTGAGTTCTGTTTACATAAATGTAGTTATCCCAAACAGTCAGTTTGATTAAGGGTCTCTGTGGTGACCTTGTGAAGTGGTGTTAAGCAAAAATAATTGGATCTACTGAATCTTGAGATCTGGCTGATTAGCTCCTAATGCATGAATCTGACCTTAGCCCTTTCCAGTGGTGTGTTAGAATCTGAGGAGGATGGATTCACTTTGTCAAACAGCTAAAGCCAAGTCTTTGAGGCATGCCTAAACTAGTCATGGCCTTGTCTGGGCATATTCATTTCTCAAATGCAGATAGGATGAATCTGCATGTTTCCATTAAGCAATCATATAAAAAGTAAACTTATTCAAACAAGCTTTAGAGCCAGCCAGATTATCTGATCAAGGTGCCACCTTTCTGGTTTGGGTTTATCTAGTCATAACTGAGAGTACTCATTAATTTATTTAGCAAATATTTAATTTGCACTTATGTGTGTCCACTGCGATGGAAGACACTGGAAGCACGAGGATGGACTACATTGTATGAATGTACCTACTCAGGGAGCCCTGGCTAAGAGCTCCTGCTGCTGCAGTTGTTGAACAATACAAATGCAGAGGGTTAGAGGGATAAATGCATGGACATATGGACAGGTGGGTAAATGAGTGACTTGATGGGCAGATGGATGAACAGAAGTGTCTTCATCATCTTAATGCCTTTTTGAGCTTCCTTCTCACCCTCAGGAAGGCTCAGAATGACATTAATATCTCTATGACTAATGGTGGTACCTGAATGAATCTCTTCAGATACCATATTAATATGCCCTACTGCAAATTTTCTTTCTTTTTATTGATAACCGGAGTTCTAGTCTTTAGTCTCTTGATTAGTTTTTGTCTCTTAGCCAGTTCTTTTCATCTACATTTTGGTTGCACTTTCTACATGGACTTGAATAAGAGTTTATCTCTACTTCTCTCTTTGAACCTCACTGGAAGCTTCCCAGTGACCACGTCAGTGCCCACAGAGGTGGAAGTCTACAAGGGTGGATAAATGAATAGATGCTAATCAATGGAAGATTGTGGGTAGATGGGGGAATGGGTAACCATATTGTTCACATCTGTTCCTCTGAGGTTATAAGCACCAGTGCTTGACTCATAATAGGTGATTACAGATCTAGTGAATAGGTGGTTAGGTGATTGAATACGTAAGTGATTGGGTGACTGAGTGAAGAAGTGCTAAGTAATTGAGTAGGTGATGAATGGATGGATACATCTATGCATGAATCGGTAGATAAATTACTGTATTGGTTATTGGGTAAGTGGGTCGATAAATGAAAAAAATGGTAAGTAGATGAATGATTAAAAGGGAGTATATGGGTGGACACCTGCATCAGTAGATGAATGGGTGGGTGGGTAAATGGATGAATAGATGAATGGATAGGTGGATATATGGGTGTGTAGTTGCCTGGGTAAAACTTAGAGGATTTAGGAGTGAGTGGATGATTATGTGAATAAAAGAATGGATGGTCGGATGAATGTTTGGATTATAGCTCTAAAGTTTGTTGGGCACTGAGAGAAGACAGGCTGACACTTAAACTCTGCCCTGATTATGGCCAAAGTAAACAATCCTCTTGGTTTAAGGGAATGATGCTGCCGGCTTTGGGAAGATTAAGGGCATGGCACACAAGGGCATGGAAAGTCTGACTGGCTGGCCAGAAGAGTGATAATGACTCGTGGTTTCCAAGCACTGTTTATAAAATAACCAAAGAAGCAATGAGTGTGTTTCTTGGGTTCCTTGAGGCCACAGAGAGGAGGGACATAACCTCAGCAGAGACAGCTTCATGTGAAAGACTAGTGAGCACAGAGTGCATGACTGCTGGAAGTTATAGACCCACTGTTGACCAGATGGCCTTGCTATTTTCTGCTTTTCCTCTTCCTTTCTTTCCTCTCTTTTTTTCCTTCCTTCCCCCGCCCCCCAACTTCCTTCCTTGTTTCTTTCTCACTACTCTGGCCCAGGCAGGGATGACCTAGGGCCAGAAGGCAGAGCCTTCTGGGAACTGACCCATGCTTTGCCTTGAAATTTGGAACTTCACCTAGGAGACCGGTTTAGACTTCTAGCTGAGCTGGCTGGCTGATTTCCCTGCTTAGGATCATTTACCTCATATGTGTTCTGAT
Source organism: Taxidea taxus jeffersonii (assembly GCA_003697995.1). NCBI lineage: Eukaryota > Metazoa > Chordata > Mammalia > Carnivora > Mustelidae > Taxidea > Taxidea taxus. The sequence continues at coordinate 34,945 of ML100474.1, read as the reverse complement.
TAACTAAAAGGAGCTGTGGTAGAGAGTGAAATGAGCATAGGGCTTGGATCCAAACAGATTTATTGTCTGGTGACCTTGGGAAGTTTTCTATACTTTAAAATTCTGCTTTATCTGCTAAAGATAATGAGGAGAGTGTATAAAATTAAAAATACTTGCTTCATTTGGTTAATGTAAGAATTAAAAGAAATAATGTGAAAGAATCTATACTTGATTGGTACCTACTAAGTGTATTATATAAGTTAGTAATTCTTTGTTTTGTTAATTCCTTAATCTCCCTCTGTAGTTAAGGTGCATCAGACCATATGAGGATATGGCTTAGGTATCAAATGGGCTCATTCACTTGGTCCACTGAAGACTTTAGGAAAACAGTAGTGGTTCCTCAAAAAGTTATGCTTAAAACCACATATGATCCATCACCCCATCACTGACATATGATTACATCCACTCCCAGGTCCTTATCCAAAAGAACTGAAAGCAAGGACTCAAACAGATGCTTTTACACCAATGTTTTAGAGCACCATTGTTCAGAATACCAAAAAAGGTAGAAACAACTCAAATGTCCATCAGCAGATGAATGGATAAACAAAATCTAATGTATCTATATAATGAAATATTCTTCAGCATAGTAATTGTAATTGAATTCTGACACATGCTATAATATAGATGAACATTATGCTAAGTGAAATGAGCCAGACACTGAAGGACAGTTACCATATGACCCATTCATGTTGTATGACCATTCATATTCAGAGACAGAAAGTAGATTAGAGATTACCAAGAGCTTGAGGGAGGAGGATGGGGAGTTACTGTTTAATGGAAACTTCTGTTTGGGCTGATGAATAAGTTTTGGAAATTGATAGTGGTGATGGTTTCACAATATAGTGAATGTACTTTATGCCACCAAATTGTATACTTAATTTATTTAAATATTAAAAATAATTAAAATGTTAAATTCTGTTATATATATTTTAAATTTAAGAAAGTAACACATGGCTATTCAGGGTCTTTTCTTGTTCCATATAAATTTTAAGATTCTTTGTTCCAGCTCTGTGAAAAACATTGATGGTATTTTGATAGGGATTGTATTGAATGTGTAGATTGCTCTGGGTAGCATACAAATGTAGTGATCTGAAGGGGCACCTGCACCCCAGTGTTTATAGAAACAATGTCCACAATGGAAAGAGCCGATGTCCATCGATAGTTGAATGGGTAAAGAAGATGTGGTATATATATATATATATATATATATATATGAAATTGAATACTACTCAGCCATCAAAAAATGAAATCTTACCATTTGCAATGACATGGATAGAACTAGAGGGTATTATGCTAAGCAAAATAAGTCAATCAGAGAAAGACAATGATCATATAGTCTCACTCGTATATGGAATTTAAGAAACAAAAAACAGGATCATAAGGGAATGAAGGGGGAAAAATAAGTTATAATCAGACTGGGAGATAAACCATAAGAGACTCTTAACTATAGGAAACAAACTGATGGTTGCTGGAGGGAGCGGGGGGTGAGGGTAGTGTAGCTGGGTGATGGGCATTAAGGAGGCACCTGATGGAATGAGCCCTGGGTATTATATAATACTGATGAATCACTGAACTCTATGCCTGAAACTAATCATATACTATATGCTAATTAATTGAATTTAAATAAAATAAAATTTAATTTAAAAAGATAACAAAAGATTAAAAAAAATGTTGCCCAGAAAACACCCTCAAAAGAAGAAGGAGAAGAAGAAACAGAAGAAAAAGATTTGTGCCTGTGAGCTGTAAAAATGTGCCTAAACCCATGGGGTCAGACAGCCTGACTCAACCAGTTAATCTCAGCATATGGTCAAGTTATTCTACGGCAGGTTTGCTTTGCAGGATAGGAGGCAGGGGCAACCAACACTAGATCTACTTTTTCTATTACCGCCATCCTCTTATCATTCATGTGATAGGCTTCTGTGAGATAGAGAGCTAGTGTTAGCTGCCATTGTTTTTTGACTAATTTAAAGTTTAAATTTCTGGAAGTGAAGGTGTGATTGGCCCAAGCTCTTAGAAGAAGGGGTTGGACTCTGGACAGACAAGAACACCAGCAATGAAGAGAAGGGTCATGTTAAGAGTGTTCTTACCCCTTCCCCCATCGGTGCCCAGAAGCCTTGAAATCCATCTTACCCAGTAACCCTTACTGTTCCCTGATATTTAGACGAGGGAAGTCACAGTACAAAGTAAGACTTTTCTGGCCCAAACATAGATTGGCATACATGGAAAACCCAAGCTCTGCTGGAATCCTGTTACAATATATGAAGAGCTGGAGGCTCAATTATGGGTGCTCTGAGGACAAAATTTCAGACTTTGCTCTGGCTTTTGTCAGCTTAAGACTCTTAAGGTAGTTTACACAAAGATTTGTATGTCTGAATTTTTCCCTGGCAGGTTCTCATTATAACCTAGATAACACAAATCCCGAATATTTGTGGTTAGCAACAATAAGGAATTTTCAAGTTGTCTGACATTTTCCAGCCATGTAGATCACCACCTAGGATCAATATTCAGCTCTGAGACAAAAGGAGACATAGATGGTGGGAAAGTTTTTCGTGGTTTGTGCAGTGTCTGAGTTTCAAGTCCTTAACACCTTCAGCTCCCTTTGTCCCTCTTTCTCTCCCCTTCATACACACACACACACACACACACACACACACACACAGACCTTTTGCCCTACACAGGGTTCTTTCAGAACCACACAAAGGAAAAATGTGGGTGTCTAACCACCCAACAAAAGTATCACCAACCAGCACCGCAGAAGGGGGAAGGGACATTTAAAAGTACGGTTTTTGCCTTCTCTTTCCTTTGCAATCTCCTGGTCATAGGTTATACCCTTTGCTTCCATGGCAAGCTGGTTTCAGATCTTCCAGAGTTGAGCAGAACAACTGTTACCACATTGGTAAACAGAAGACTGTTTACATAAAAAATATAGATTTCCTTTAAGCGCTTTGCTTAAGCCTTTAGTACGTTGAATTTACATTATTATTGTTTATGTTCCCAGAAGTCAGCAGGAGGATGGCCTTGTTGCAGTTTATGTGGTTTCATGATTCACACTTGATGAGGCAGCTTTCACACAGGGTGGGGATGGGGAGGCGGGGAGAGTCAGGGAAGCAAGCGCAAGGAAGATTAGAGCAAGCTCACTTGTGGGATCTATAGCCTTAACGTAATGGTACAGCCAAGGGCCTAGGGATTTCTGAGTCAGTCTTTCAAATTCCCAGACATGTTTATCAGTTTTGAGTTTCAAAACTGGCCCACCCAGAATAAAGCTGCGTTGTACCTGATGCTTCACTTTGGCTGTGTTTTTCGGGGGATTCTCCTGAGATCCAAGCTCCTTCCCCAGCTGTCCGCTTGACAGTGCACGCAGCTCCTGTCTCCTGGGTCCTGAGAATGCCACGCGGTGATGTGTTCTGCCAGCCTACCACTGGCTGCTGGCCGAGCACTCCGTCCAGATGTGGTTCCAGGCTGCTGTGCCCTGGTGGGGAAGGGGTATCTGACTTCAGTGTCAGAAGTTTCACAGTTTAAAACTTGGTAATAATCATATGGGCCATCTCCTAATGTGTCTAGCTCAGAGCTCATCATCTAGTTTTCCAGCCAGATTTCTAAGACAGGATGGGGCAAAAACAGGAGAACGTGTTCTCTTTTATGAGGCATTGAAACCAAATGGATAAAAACCTGTGTTTTGGAAACATTGGAATCTTTTTTTGTTGGTTTGCTTGATTCTTTGTTTATTTTGTTTTTGAGACCTGGGTCTGCGTCTTGTTAGCTCCATGGCTTTGGGCAAATTTCTTAACCTCTTTGTGCCTTAATTTACTCATCTGTAATTGGGAGATACTCTACCTCATTGGCTTCTGAGAGGATTAAATAAGATAATGCGTGTAAAGCACTGGGCAGAGTACCTGATAAATAGTAAGTTCCTAATGGCTGGTAGTAAGACATAAAAACTATTTTTATTATATAAAGGCAGCAAATAGGAAAACAGGTGTCTAAAGTGGAAGGACGGTAAACCAGGAAGGTTTTCATGGGCCCTGTTTTAGAGGTTCTGGAGGTATTTTTGAAAGCATGTTATTTATGGCTTTTGTTGACATGCTGGGGATATTAAAGGAGCTTCAAGTTGCTGACACTTAAGGGAGTAGCTTGAGAACCAGGTGATCCAAGGATCCCACTAATATTCTGTTAGTGTATATGCCCACGTAGGGACACCTCGTCCTCTTAAACATCACGGGATCATCTTTTCACCAATTCTTCTGGGCTCCACATGTCCTGGACACTTAATATTTTAACTTTCTTTTAAGCTTTCTTTGATAAAAGTCAAACCAGATATGGTCACCAGCATGAATTAGTGTTTGGGGACAATGTCTTCTTATCAAGTATGCTAACTTTGACAACTAGATATCTTTTCTGAAGCCAATGCATTCATCCCATTGTTTCTTTATTACTTTATCCAAAAAGTATTTATCGATGACCTACTACATGCCAAGCTCTTTGCTAAGTGTCGGGGATGTTATGGTGAGCAAAACACACAAAGAACTATCATAGAACATAGAATCTAGTGTGTGGGGGCAATTACAAATAATCATAAAAATATATATGAATTATAGATTATTGTAAGTGCTATGAAGGTAAAACACAAGGTCCTATGAGGATGTTTAGGAAGCTGCCTGTGCATCTGAGGTGAGAGTTATAGAAAGGTGTCTCTGTAGGAATAATGCTGGAGTTGAAAAATAAGAAGGAATTAATAAGGCTGAAGGGTCTGGAGGCGGACAGGGAAAAGTCATAGGATGTTCTGGTTATCTCATGTGAGATATTGAATCACTCCCAAACTTGGTGACTTTTAACAACACTTTTGACAAAACTTGGTGACTTTTAACAACACATCTCCTAGTTCTGTGATTGACTGCGCTCAGTTAGGTGATTTTTGCTTGGCGTTTCAGTCAGTTGTTACTGGGACTCCATGAGATTGGACTCCTATGATAGCTCCCCTGTGTGACAGTCGATGCTGGCTGTGGGCTAGGAGCTCAGCTGAGTCTGCCAAGTGGAACATCTGTATATGGCCTGTCTGTGGATCTTGGGTTTCTGACAGCATGGCAACCGGGATTTGAGGGGGAGAACCCTATGAACATGCTCCAGTGGGCCAAAGTAGATCCTATAGGATTTCTTACAACCTAGCCACAGCAATCCCGGAATATCATGTCTGTCCCATTCTAATTGTCAAGTGAGTTACCACAGCCAGCTCAGATTCAAGAATAAGGGAGAAACAGATTCCACTTCTCAGTGGTGGGAAGGCACACCTTCACCTCCCCGCATGGAGTGAGGAACTCATGGGCAGTCAGCTGAGAAACAAGTTACTCTATGTGGCTTTTGCTCTTGCTGTTCAGCCTGGAATGATCTTCCCTGAAAGAGTCATATGACCTGCACCAATTAGATCTCAGTTCAAAATATCTCCTTAATTCAAAAGATCTTCCTTAAGGAGGGTTCCATGAACTTTGACCTTGGTATCCAGTCACTTTGTTTTCCATGACTGTATTTAATTATTTTCATAGTACTTATCACTCCAAAATTATCCCTTTATTGGATTATTTTCTTCAGCCTTCCCACAATTAGCCTCACATACCCATGAAACATAAACCTCATAAGGTTATAGTCTTGGCCACCAATGTATTTCCTAGAAAAGCGCCTGACACTTAGTAGGCATTGAAAAAATACTTACTGAGTGAAGGAAGAGGATTCTAAGTGAAAGAAATGGTGCATGCATAGATCTTGAGGCAGAAAGTATGATAATCTGAAGAAATGAACAAAGTTGTGTGTGTTGTGCCTGGGGGGCTCACAGCAGCATCCTGCTTGGTCACAGTCAGCCTGATTCAGTCCTGACAATGATCATCATTCTGAAGTGCAAAAAGTATGTGTATTGTATGTTATATAAGCACTCTGATTTGAATGTGTCTAACCAAAATGACTTATTTCATGGAAAAATGGAACCCACTGAATTTGGACTCCTTTCTCTAATGTCTTACTCTTTCTAAAAGTAATTGGAACAAAACAACAAAAAGACTCACAAACAACTGAGTGATGACCACCTATGTACCAAGAAGTTTGCCCTTTTCAGGTAGATAGTAGGGTCCTATTTCACTTATTTCTTACAAATCTGGGATGTTGATATTTTCAGTCTCCTTTGATATAGCAATGATGACATTCAGATCGCAAAAAACTTGCCCAAGGCTCTCCAGTCTAAAACCAGTGGATGCTGGGTTCAAACATAGGTCTGCTTTACCTCAGAGCCCTGCAGAGTTTTGGGTAATGGCTGAAGTTGGAAGAAGAAAGAAATCAGGGAAGACAAATGTCTAAACCAAACCCCAGAATGATATATTTTCCCTGTGGCATTGAATCAACTTGCTGAGCCCCGTGATAACTGGCCGGCTCTGATTATAAGGCAAGGATCTGATTCCTGCCTCAATCATGACTGAATAACCACTAGTTAGGAATCATGAAAGGGCCCAAATGAGTGCAGTGGGGATGAGGAAATGTCCATGTGTTGCCAGAGAAGAATACGAAGCCAGTCAGAGGTGGGGACACTTCAGTCATGCCCAAAGCAAAGCCACCAGAACATCATGTTCTTGACCAGGGCAGGGGAAGGGGGCTGCGGCTGGGGAGATTGTTGGCAATCCATTGGCTGACAGCCATCATTTTTAACTGGATGCTCACTCTTCAAGGAGAGTGTGTGTGGAAGTCACATCGGGGGGCTCCCAGCTGGCTCTCACTTTACACCCTCCAGGGCCAGGGGCTCTCTCCCGTAAACCCGTGTCAACCGTCATCATTTCAATATTTTCCTGTGCTTGAGTGGGCTTCTCACTTAATATCTCATTCTATGTTTTAAGCTAATTTTCCTCTTTACTTTTTCTCCATATGACATTTTTTAAAAGATTTTATTTATTTATTTATTAGAGAGAGAGAGAGGGAGACCATGAGACGGGGGAGGGTTAGAGGGAGAAGCAGACTCCCTGCAGAGCAGGAAGCCCCATGCGGGACTCGATCCTGGGACTCCAAGATCATGACCTGAGCTGAAGGCAGTCACTTAACCAGCTGAGCCACCCAGGCACTCCTAAGTACATTTTTATTAAGGAGATGGTATAAAAACATACCTTAAGTTACACCATCTGTATTAGTGGACACTTTGGATTTTTGTCTGGGAAAGGGAATTTCTTTTCCTTGTTTTCTTCTCCTGTTCTTTGGGAAATCCTGGGAATGATAACAAAGAAAGAGAGAGAGAGGAAGGAAGGAAGCAAGCAAGCAAGCTACAAAGAAAGGAAGGGAGGAGGGGAGGGAGGGAGGGAGAAAGGAAGAAAGGAAAATTTCCAAAGTGGGGGCAAATAAACTTTCATAGTAAACCTGGAAATACGAGAAACTAACCTGCCTAGCAGGTACTACAGCCAATCTTGAACAATATGTCATTTCTCAGATGGGATATACAACAAAGGAATATACTGAAGAGTTTTTATTGGACTTGGAGATCCAGTGGTTTGTTCTACTTATTTCTTACATTGTGTGTGTGTGCGTGTGTGCGCGCGCGTGCGCTGGCACACACGCACACACACACACACACACTAAAGCCAAGATTATTAACCAGGAGAAATCATAGGTGAGTCTGGAAGTGGAGGGTGGAAGGGGAGACTCATTATATCAGTTCAGACTATTACTGAAATTGATGGTCTTGGCCTCCAATCAAGGTATTTACCTTGATGCCCACCAGGGTAACTGTAACCCCAGCTGAACCCCTACCTCCTAATCAATACTCAGAGCCTTCAACACCTATCCTTGCCCACCCCAGATCCTTTCCTGACTCATTACTACTGCCATCTTTGGCACAAAACCTTGCTATATGGAGGGTGAATGGATCAACTGAAAATGGACCGGTGAGGAACACGAATGTCCACACCCTTGGACCGACCCACCAACCACTGATGGGACTCCAGTGGCCACTCTGGTTTCAGTTGGAGATGTCATTGAACCCGAGCTTGGGATGAGAACCCAGGGATCTCATTTTCTGCCATTTGTTCAAAGCCAACTGTGGGCAAGATTCTATGCTACTATGCCCTTGTTATAGAAGAGAAAACTGGGACTCAGCTGTTAAGTTGTTTAAGGCCACGTAGGTCTTGAGTGGAAATATGGTTTCAATCAAGGCCTCTCTGACTTCAAGGATGTAAGTAGAGTCCCAAGTCAATCATTTGTTTAAAATTGACCACAAAGAAGGTCCAGTTAGAGGAATGGGATGCCTTTACTCATTCCTTCACCCATTCACTCTGTACTTACTTGTGTTTGCCATGAGGAGCTCACCAGTAGACTATCAGGCCCCAGAGCTGTAGAAATACCAGTCATAATCTCTACCCTCATGGAGCCCACGATGCACCTGCATGTGTCTGCTGAAAATGTGGTCCACTTAACAGTGTCCCTGAAGTGTCAGGCCCCACCTCAGATTCCCTGAATACGAGTGTTCATGTGAACCTGGTCTCTGGGCCATTTGAGCAGAGGCCAATAGAAAAGAAAATGGAAATTGGGAACTGGCAATCCCAGAAGTGGGCAGGCTGTGTGCAAGACACCCGCACATTGAAGAAAGTGAACGATAAACCAGAACAGGAGAGGAAAAAGGGGGAGAGAAATCTGTGAAGCTGGGCTTGAGGAGGTGCACCCCTGCATTTTACTAGCTGTAAGATCTTACCCAGCCTCAGTTTCCTATTCTGTAAAAGGGAAATAAGATTGATATCTGTCTCACAAGGTTGTAGCGAAGATTAAGAGTCAATATATGTAAAGCGCACAGTCAAGTACTTGGCACAGAGCAAGTCCTAAGCATACTGGCTGCCGTCCTTGTCAGGATTATTCCTATGACATAGCTGCTGTGAGGACTAGGTGGGGAGGTCCCCTTGAGGAACGAGCGGTTGGTATAAAAGATAGGACAAGAACAAGTGCCTGGGCAGTTGAAGGCAAACACCCAGCACTTTCTAAAACACTTCCCAAATTGTCTTTAAAAAGGAGCTAAAGAATCACTGCCTCTTAAAATTATCCATTTATTTATTCTGACATTTTTTTTAGCATGAGTAGTGTTACATCTAAGTAAGCAACTAATTATAGATAATACCAATAATAATAGACAGTGTTTATTGAACCATGTAAAACCTTTTATGAGCATTATCTCAACTTAATTATCTCAAATCCTCATAGGTTTTGAGTGATTTTACCCTCCTTTCCACAAATGGGGAAATTGAGTCTTGGCAGACAGGCGAGAAATACATCTGTTGATGTTTAGTCCTATGTTGGAGGCATAGGCAGGAGGCAACAAGGGGATACATAGGAGAGGCCCACCAAAGGCACAGCCCCTCCCCAACTCCTCTCCATCCACAACTGAAATGTCCATCCTCTAGTGCCCAATTTTATCTTTATAGTAAGTGAAAGTCTAAAGATGCCCTCCACCAAGATTCTTATCCCCTGATTATTCTATCATGTGAGAATCTAGGTTCTGTGAAGGGGTTTTGGAGATGTAAGTAGAGTCCCAAGTCCCCATAACATATGGAAATTATCCAGTTGGGCCTGGCCCCATCAGATAAGCAAGCAGAGAATTTTCTTCAGCTAGTGGCAGATGGGAACTCAGAGAGATTTAAAGCAGCAGGAAGAGTTGATGTGCCATTGCTGGCTTTGAAATTGGATGAAGCCACGTGATGAGGACCGTAGAGGGGACTTGAGAAGCTGAGAGTGACCCCACTGACAGCTAGGAAGGAAGTTAACACCGCAGTCCTACAACAGCAAGGAGCTAGATTTTGCCCACAACCTGAATAAGTTTGGAAGCAGATTCCTTCCTAGAACCTCATAATAGAGTCCTGCCTGGATGACACCTTGACTTTGGCCTTGTGAGACCCTAGGCAGAGAGCCCTGCTAATCCCATCTGGACTTCTGACATGTAATTGTCACACGGCAATAGCAGACCAAAACAATCTCTGTGAAGCCATCACACTACCTCACACTGCCAGGGTTTTGCTCATCCACATTTTTAGCTGTGAAGACAAAGGACATTGTTTTACTTTTCCATCAAACAAGTAAACATGCAAGTGACTAAAATATGTCTCCTGAAGGAAAGACTGAATGAGGCATAAGTTTTGTCTCCTTTTGACTGTGGGCCCTGGCATCAGGCTTCCCAGATTCAATATCTAACTTCCTCCCTTGGTAGTTGTTTGGTCTTGAGTTTTTCAGTAAGCCTCTCCAGGCTGCACTGTGTTTATCCATAAAGTTGGGATAATAATGCAGCTGTAGGGAGGATTGAGTGATATAATACTCATAAAACATTGAATTCACTGGCTGGCACACGGTATCACTCAGTAAGTATTCCCTGTACACAGGATCTTCACCTGGGTGGGTTAATGAATGAATGAACTCCAACACGAAGGAGCTAAGACATCATCACATGAACACAGCTCTCAGGTTTTGCTGCTCAGGTCACATTGTGTACTAGATCAGGTCAACACGTTCCTGGCTCTGGGCACATGACAGGAGACTCCCACTAAAGATCCTGCAATGCAGAACCACATCCTGAAGGAAATGGCTGGACAACCCAACTGGAGACTCTGCTTGGAAACTGGGAGGGCCATGGGGCTCAGCTGGGTAGCTTCTGCAGGTGTCAGAAGTACCACCAATTCGGTCATCCATATTGCTGACTTGGAGCGGGCTGCTCGCAAGGGCCTGCTAAAGAGCAAGACTATCTCTTCAATCCAAACAGTTGAGCCATCAGCTTTAGGTAGACAAAGCCAGACTTAACAATAGCCTTGTTCCCAGCATCTGTTCATTTCGAGCCTTGCCAAGGAGCCAAATGTAGAAATCTATGAATATGATCCTATTTTAATCGAGTGCATATTACTCCTTTCTTTTTAATTTTTCCGAAGGACATATACTTTGGCCAATATGTTGTTTTTTTAAAAATTCTACTTTGCTTTTTCAGAGGAATGTGTATCTTAAGAGAAAATAATCTGTCACTGAAAACTGAAGACAGGAATATTCAAGGTAAAAGAGCACCCTGGCACACAGTGGCAACCAGATCTTTTCATTAGAGCTGGGTATAAGATGTTATCATCAGATCAGTCGTGTAGGGGAAGAGAGGTGGTTCCATCCACACTCAGAGAGTGACTAGAGTCTTTCTTATAAGTCCTCCCTCCACTCCATGTTATCTATTATTTGCAGAGAGCTCTGGAGCAAGTGCCTCTTTCTACCTTTCTTCCCCTAGATCGCTCTTCTCTAATTTTAGCCAACTTGGACAACATCATGGCATGCTGTGGAGGAGGAAACTGGAATATGTGTAAATAACTGGTGGCTGCAAAGATCTATTTCAGCTGAGGGGAGAAGAAGAATGTAGAGGGCCTCGTGGTCTTTGCATGGGTGTGCATTCAAGGTCTGGCGCACAGAGCGAGGGACAAAAGCCTAGAGGGCTGGCCAGAACAATGGGCCGTCACAAATGCCATGTTATGTAACTGGGTTATTTGAATTCACAATTGTGAAGGCCGCGATTGTAGGAGAAGGCCTGTCTTCCTGCTCCATGGTGGGAGGGTAGCAGGCTCCTTTGCTCCTACCCAGGTACCCTAGCAGCAGGAGAGAAGGGCTGGATTACTCCTGATCCCCAAGGTGCTTAGCAACTCTGGGCTGAGCTGCACTTTTAGATGTTTATAACTAAAAAATGGCAATGAGATATCTTCGCTCACCACTTTTGGAAATGACCTGATTCTTTCTATTCAGTGCATATTTCTTGAACTTGAACAGTGTTCTCTGGATAGCACCTTGAGACTATGAGTCCCATGTTCCACAGCTGTGTCAAGGCACATGGACATGAATTTGCAGAAGAGTCACCATAGCAGGGAGTCAGGGAAAGCTTCTTGGAAGAGGTGAGCTTTGAAAATAGTGTGGCCGGGGCGCCTGGGTGGCTCAGTGGGTTAAAGCCTCTGCCTTCAGCTCAGGTCATGATCTTAGGGTCCTGGGATCAAGCCCCACCTCAGGCTCTCTGCTCTGTGGGAGCCTGCTTCCCCCTCTATGTCTGCCTGCCTGTCTGCCTACATGTGATCTCTGTCTGTCAAATAAATAAATAAAATCTAAAAAAAAAAAGTTTAAAAAAAAAGAAAAAGAAAATAGTGTGGCTGTGGCTATGATAAAGACACTAAGGATAATTTGACCTGTGTGTAGCACCCAATTACCCAGCATGAGCAGTGAAAGGACAAGGCTCTCTCTTGCCTGCCTCCCTGTTTTGTGTTGAGCCCCAGGCTCTGAGCTGCAGCCATACCTAAATGTGCCAGGGAAACCCTCCCCACCTCACTCATGGTGGGGCCATCTAACTCCTCACACCCAGTCAGCATCTCACTGCTCTGTGCAGCCCTCCTCAGAGACACCCCACCCACCCGCTCCTATCACTCACTGAGTATATGCCCTCTTGCTTGGGTCCTCATAATTCCATGTGTTTCCTTCCTGCAACCGCTGACCCTGTCCCAGGCACCTGGTCTGTACACAGACCTGCCCCCTCGATAGCATGCCCCACAGGAGGGCAGAGACTAGATCTTCTCACTTCTTTATCTGCTCTGTTCTGCACATCAGGTGACTTTATGAGGTCTAAGTGGTAAGAGCCTTTCTTCTGACCTCTGCGTGCTGGCAAAGCAGCTTTGGCCTCGGTAAGCTTACTTGCAGATATGGGCTGAGTCCTTTCTCCTTGTATAGTTAGGGTGTTGTTGTTGTGAAGTTAAGCCAGACGTACAAACAGAAGCCTCATTGTGAGTCTTCGGCCATTCCACCTGTCTGAGCAGTTTGTCTCTGTCGGAAGTGATGTGCAGTTCCAGTTGGAGAGCTTTCCAGGAAGGGACGAATAGTCCAGAGATCTGCTCACTCACGGGTGTCCTCAAATGGAAATACAGGGATGATGGCTGTGATGATGGTGCTGGGTGGTGGTGATGATGGTGGTGATGATGATATTGAAAACTCAGTGTCTCTGGTGTGCCAAGAATTTTCCATTTCTTTTCTTGCTTATACCACAGAAGACAAACAGAGGGTAGGTATGATTATTATTCTCATTTTTTCTTTCTTTTTAAAAGAAACAACACTTTATTGAGGTATGATCAGCATATAAAAATGTTGTCCGTATTTAATGTTTACAATTCATTGACTTTGTGAGTAAGTATTCACCTGTGAACCCATTACCTCCATCAAGGCCCTGGACAGACCCACCTATCGTTCCTTCCAACTCTCATTATTGTTATTATTACTGTTATTATTTTATGATATGAGCACGTATCCTAAGATCTGCCTTCTTAGATAATGTTTCCTGTGTACCACAGGACTGCTGACTATAGATAGCCCTGTGCTGTGTAGCAGATTTCCAGAAATGATTTACGTTGTCTAAACTTACATAATAACCTTCCCCATCCACTGGTAACTGCTATTCTACTCTTTGCTTCTGTGAGTTTGACAGTTTTGAATCCCACATACAAAGGAGACCATACAGAATTTCTCTTTGGTGTTTGGCTAATTTCATTTGTGTCACACAGGCCCGAAGGACTTTATTCTCATTTTGTGGCATGGAATGGCTCACCCAAGATCCGTATCTCAGAAAAGCCTGGATTAGAGCCCTAGGAGCCCCACTCCAGGTGTCCATACGCACTCAACACTGCTTCTTACTGCTGCAAGTGTGTAAGCACACTCACAATTGTGAATATACATGTGTGTGTGGATGAATGCAAGGAATTGGATGTGTTTAGGAGCTTGTGTGCAAACAGGTAGGTATGAGCCAGGGGGCATCTGATTTTGTCTGATCACATTAGAATGTCCGTGTATGTATGTACCGTGTATGTAGGTTTCTCTCCAGACCCAGAAAAAGCATCACGGTCCTAATAGGGCCAATATTAATACAGTGAGAGGTTTCCTGAGGTTGCCAGGCCCCCACCCCAGCTTGCTTGCTCCCACCTTGTCCACTCTGAAACAAGAGTGCATTAAGTAGCTGTGTTGGCTTGGGTGGGGATTCTGGCCTTCCCCCAAGCAGTGCTGCAGAGAGCTGCAGATTAGGAGGTAAACTTCCACCAGTAAAGACTTGCTCTGCACTGGTAAATTTACATTTAAATGCACCCTGTCATTTTTAATCTCAGGCACTTGACACAATCACCTCCCAGGGAGCAGGCAGTCTTTGTAAGGCCTGCTTCCAGCCAGGTAACTCCAGGCTGCAGGAGCCCATTGCAGACTCCAGGGCCCAGAGGCAGGTATGGGTGTGGATGGAGCACCCTGGTGATTATGCAAATTTTACTGTCAGGGTAACTCAAATGCCTTCCAAGGAGAGTGCCAAGGGGCATTTTGTGTACCAGGCCTTGGGCGGTGTCCCCTGAGACTGGAACTCTCCAGGTAGGAGGTGAGACTGTAGAATGGCCTGTTCAATCCTATTAACGATGCGAACAACTTGAAGGCTGCTGACAAGGTGGAGAAGCTGCTGTTTCTTTATAAACACAAACCATTAACAGTTCAAAGAGAAGCAGGCTTCCTGGAAGCCCCCACCACTGCCTCAAGCCCCTGGTTCAGAGTGCAGAAGCTTGAAGGAGCTCAGTGGTTCTTTACTGTCAGAAAGTGAGTTACTCTTAGAGTTTGGTTTGTTTTGTTTTGTCTCACTTTATCGTATTCAGATTTGCAGGTTAATGGTATTAGCGGTGCCCTCAATGATACAAGTAAATATATACATGTTATACCCTTGTTTCTGCCCCTCGTCCCCGTTCATCTTGTTTAAATCTTTATAAAATCTTCGTATTTCTCAAAAGTCCCCATCTGAATTAAAAGTGCACAACCTCTCTTATAGCATCAAGCCATCCAAAAGCAGCTCTGGAATGTTTGCAGTGGGTCTGGAGTGTAAAAAGCCTTTTTGTTTTACCCAGAAAGACACTGAACTCGGGGTCCAGGGACATGCCCGAGGCCACTCCTTGAGTAACTCAAGGAGAGCAGAGAGCCTAAAGGTGACAGGCAAAAATATCCAGTAACAGATTAATCTTATAAACTGTGGCTGACCGCCGGGTGACACAGAATGGCCATCCATAATGGATGATGAGTCAAGAGAGTAGAGGGCCAGAAACCAGATTCGATTTGCAAACGTCTGTCGTATGAATGCCGGGTATGGGAAATAGTTTGGTGCAGGCCAATGACAGGTACTGATTTTTTAATTGGGAAATGGTGCTTTTCTATTGTAGAATAGCCAGAATGTATACAGAAGGGAGTTTTAAAATGTTTATCTTCACTTCACACAAATGTACCCCATATTTCCTTCAGTGCATTCTCCTGCTCATCTAGTAATATCAGTCTAGAGATGGAGGGGGGCTGAGACCCTCAGCTGACAATGAGGCCATGTAACACCACTGGGTTTTACGTTCACATTCAGCAATAACTAACATGCTTTAAACCCGCAGACACCGATCTTAAGAAAAGTTGCTATTGTGCATTGAATCAGAGCCCGCCCCCCAACAAGACGTGTTGGAGTCCTCACCCCCAGGACCTCAGAATGTGACTTTATTTGGAAACAGGATCTTTGTAGGTTTAACCAAGTTGAGCTGAGCTCCTTAGGGTGGGCCCTAATCCAGTACATCCTTATGGAAAGGGGCAATCTGGACAGACACACCAGCGGAGAAGGCCCGTGAGGACAGCTGTGGAACTGGAAGCGCAGATGGGAGGAAGCGCAGGCCAGGGAATAGCAAGACTGAGGGCCACCACCATCAACATCAACATCTATGCTTACAGTGCTCTTCTTAAAGCTGTGGTTTTCAGCCTTCTCTGTGTCGAGTTCACTGCTCCCAGAACTGATAAACCACAGCTCCTGGAGTGGGGCCAGGCACATGTGTTTTCTGATGACCCTGAAGTGATTCCAATAGGCAGCCAAGTTGAGAAACCCTTGTCTGGAAAAAACTTGATCAAAGACCCATAATAGTAATTCTTACTGCCTTAAGGGTACAGTTGGCAGAAAGGCTTCTAGAATTTTCCAAGGCTTATGCAGCTTTGCAAAGTGATGGTGAGATAATTAGCATTCTCTCCATTTCTCAGATATGGAAACAAGTCTCAGATAAATGAAAAATGTTGCCCAAATTCACACCATTAGAAAGCAGTGAAGTTAAAACTTGAGCCTCTGTCTGTATACCAAGCCTTCTGAGGAGAGGTTGGCTCCCATTGTTCTGCTCGTTCCTCTTAGGGTGGCTCAAGCACGATTCTGGTCATGACCATCTGAGTTCTGTGACTACCTGATGGTAAACCAGATGATGAATTTCTCTGAGGTGACATTGTGTCACAAATTTCTTAACCCAGGGGACAGTGACATTGGTCATGGGGAGAGCAGCTAACTAAGTTCCCTCATATTCGGCTCTGAAAATTCTGATGCAGAGGCCAGCTTGTTAATTGCACAGAACCACAGAATAGAGGTGATGATAATCAGCAAGAATGAGAGAAGCCAGGCCTCTTGGTTGGGGGGTTTGAGAGGACCAGCCCAGAGTCACACTTTCTGCACACCAACCAGGCGCCCTGTCCAAGCACATGGGCCCTCTCACAATTCTTAATATGCTTAGATTCCCCAGCCTTTGAGAATGCCATCTCCCCACTGACCATTTCTCTTGAGCAACTGTTACTTCCCTTGCAGGAGTATAAGTTTTAACTTCTGCAGGCAGAGGGCAGAATCCTGATTTTGTTTTTGTTTTTTCATGGCCAATAGTCATCTTCGGAATGGCTCTTTTCACTCTGTAACCCAAAGGTCTATTGACGTGGCATCACCCCCACAGTTCTCTAGCGCTGGAACTATGTCATATTCCTCTTGGTATCCCCGGGTCTGCTCAAGAACTAAGTCTGACATGTAGTAGGTCCATGACTTTAAAAAAAAAAAAAAAAAAAGAATAAATGATAAATTGATGTGAAGTTTGGTTCTTCTGAGCTAGCTCTAGGGATTTCATGAACCAAGGAATACCTGCTGGTTCTCTGACTGTATCAAAAATAAAAATACCAGTGTGATGTGTGGAGCCATTTGCTGTTAGCCCCATGGTTTCTTTTATCATGGGAACTATCATAGGGAAGTGACTTCAGCTTGGAGCCCGAGTCCCGGCTGATGGGATCATGTCATCCTCTGCCCCATTAAGAGGATTCCCCCCCACTAATTACAGGGTAAATGACTTGTTAAATCCGGAGCCCTCACAATACCAATAGTTCATATTCCTTGGGCGGTTTATCGCACTTTGGAGTAGTACATATTTTATGGAGAACGGAGAGCTCTCCAATTAATAGTAATTGTAATCGAAGTGGTAATGATCGTCTCCAGCCTCATTCCGCAAGAGGAGACTGGAAGGCCCATCTTAATTGCCACAAAGAGCTATGTCTATCTGCGGCAGTATATAAATAATAAACTAGGGGAAGGGAGAGCGTTGCAATTCTTACGGTCTTAGAGGAGGTACAGATATTTATGTAGTGCTGATGGCTAAAAATCCTCTCCAAGTAAGTATTAGTAAAAGTAGAATGTCTACATTTGTAACAGAATTTTAATTAAGGGGAACGTGACTCTCATTATGGGGAAGGAGTAGTATTTGGGGATTAAAATGCAGGTCCAGGACCAGAGTGTCCAGGTTTGATTGGCTGTCCCTGCTGCCGCTTGGACTACGGCAGGAAGCTCATTCCCTCCGGGTTCAGTTTCCCCTGGTTTTTAAACCAAGGGAAATAAAGCAGTTATAAGTGCTTAAAGTTCCATTGGATAAATAAGCCCTACAGTCCGAGGCTTCTTACCTGATTTGGCTCAGGATTGCCTGCGGGGGATGGGACGTGCTTCCAACTCTTCTGAGCCTCAATTTCTTCATCTGTAATATTTGAACGCCACTATTTTTATGGCTTTATATGGAGTAAATGAGACCAAGTATTCAGAAGGACCTGAACCATTTCTGGTACAGTGCTGACCTTCATAATATTAGGAGAACAACTCCTGTCTATTTATTCAATTTCCTTTGATGTAACTAATTCAGCTCTCATGATTCAGAAATAAGGAGGGCATTCCTTGTTCTTGACCCCCAAGCTACTCACCATCTGCAACTGAATGAGATACTCTCAATTCATAACTCTTCATTTCCACAGTGAGTATAGTGATTCTTAACCTTTTTTGGGAGATGGGGTGAGGGCAGACATAGATTGTTTTAGGGAGCTGATACAGGCCACACAGTCTCTTCTGGAAAATTACATATGTTTTGCAGGAGAGTCCACATATATCCAGAATCCTATGTTGGCCATCAGTGTACCTTCAGTTAAGGACCCACGACTCAGAGGGCTGGACTAAGGAGATTTCCAGAGCTGGGTGCAGGAAATGGAGAAGCAGATGATCTCAGGTGACTTAGGAGCCCTAGGAGTGATAAGCAGATATCTTCCCCTGTAGGAAGATAAGTTAATTTCAGACTCAGCCCAGCCCTTTCTCTTCATGCCAGGGAGGAAGTTCTTATATTCCGGACATGCCTCCATCAACAGATGGTCAGGGATGCTCATTGGGCCTGTAGGAAATACTGTTTAGTCTTGACTCCCAAATATCCCAACCACACATGGGCATAGAAAATCAAAAAATAACAACATTGAAGGGGAACTAGCCTTTGGAAAGGAGAAAAAAATTTCAAATAGAAAAGGTAATGTAGAGCACCTGGGTGGCTCAGTGGGTTAAAGCCTCTGCCTTGGGCTCAGGTCATGATCTCACAGTCCTGAGATCACACCCAGCTCTCTGATCAGCGGGGAGCCTGCTTCCTCCTCTCTCTCTCTGCCTGCCTCTCTGCCTACTTGTGATCTCTGTGTGTCAAATAAATAAATAAAATCTTTAAAAAAAATAAAATAATTAAATTTAAAAAAAAAGAAAAGGTGATGTACGAGGAAGTAGACTTAACAGAGGAAACAGATAAGTTGAAACTTATCTAATATCCCTTGGCTGATTCAGCAGGACATCATAACATCAATACAAGGACAACTCAGTTGTTAAAAATTTGAGTTCTTGAAAATAAAAATTGCAGTTCATTAAGGGAATGACTGGCAGAAAAAAAAACACAATTAGAGGTCAAATTGGCCAACTAGAGCAAGAGCTGGCAAACTTTTTCTTAAAGGGCTGGAGAGTAAATGTTTTCCCTTCTGTGGGTCACAAAGCCTCTGTCACAACTGTTCAGCTCTGCCCTTATATCTTGAATGTACCCATGGACCACACATAATTGGATGAGTGTGGCTGTGTTCCAATAAAATTGTATTTGTGAACACTGAAGTGTGAATTTCATGCAATTTTCACATCACAAAATATCATTCTATTTTTCAGTTTTTCCTAACCATTTAAAAATGATGAAGCCATTGTCTGCTCATGAGTTACACAAAAATGGGTGGTGGGTTCTGTGGGGCCTGCAGGCCATAGTTTGTGGACCCCTACACAGACGATGAACAAAGATGTAGAAATTCGGAGGGAGTAAGAAAAATGGAAAATAGATTTAGGTGAATTTTTTTCTCACGGCCATTAAAAATGTGTACCGCTCCATTTTATAGCTCATTCATTCTTCCATCTGTTCTTCCTGTGCATGGCCCTGATTAAGTGACAAGTGGAGAGAGGGAATTAGCATTTGATCAATCAGTGTTAGTGGGTTAGGGGACAGGTCATCTTTGCATCTCATCTCCCTACAAGGCAAGCATGATTTCAGTTTCAAAGCTGAGGCACCTGATACAGAAAGGGCAAAGTGTCTCACCTGACAGCACCAAGGATGACAAGGAGTGCCAGGAGCTGAGTGCAGGCCTTTAGGCTTCTGGAGCCTGTTCTTCTTCTTCCTTCTTCCTTCTTCTTCTTCTTCTTCTTCTTCTTCTTCGTCTTCGTCTTCGTCTTCGTCTTCGTCTTCGTCTTCGTC